>PVJN01021995.1:0-33967 GCA_004026805.1 Lasiurus borealis
CATGCAACCTCTTCTCCATGATACACAAAACTTTAGTAAAAAAGTCTGCAGACTTATATCTATGTTTTATTTTGTGCCGATAAGTGGAAGAGGAGGGTGTAGGGAAGGTAGAATCCTAGGTTTTGGCAAGTATCAAAGCTCGGATAAGTAAATAGACTCACAAAAGAATGCAGAAAATTAAGGGCAGCAGGGATTATAAGCTGGGAGCTAATCAGGTAAAGCTCCCAGAAGTTGAAAAATATCTTGATGAACATATGGTTTTCTATAAAATGTTCAATAGGGATTTGAGCAAATTGTCATTAAATGTTAAGTGTCTGGTATCTGTAATAACACAGATCTGTCTTATTCCCTATGGCTTGGCTCTTAACCACTGTGAAACTGGTTCAAGTTTTAATACAGATTCACTTTGAAAACTTAGCACAGGCATGATTATGCTAAAGAAACAACTTTTAAATCTGAATTATTATCATTGGGGTTGTACCCATCTCACCACTATCATGACATGTACCTTACTATAAAATACTTTTTTTTTATAAATCCCATTCTTTATTTTAACCATAAATAATTTGAGGCAAGAACCATGACCTTCATCTTTTTATCTCCACCACATAGTTCGCTGGTGGACATAAAAAACTCAACAAAATAAAACCTTATTTTTTTGCATCAAGTTCTTATACTTATTGTTGTCATTGAAATTAGCATAGCATTTAAGAGCTCAGATTCTAAAGTCAAAAAGTCCTAAATTACATGACCTTAGGCAGACTACTTAAGACTCAAGGTCTTAGTTTCCTCATCTGTAAAATACGGACAACTCTAGTATTTATCTTGGGTTGTGTATATTAAATTGAACTTCTACATGATGCTCCTAGCAACAGTGCCTGACACATAATGTATTTCTCAATCACTAATGACAATGGAAGTAATGAAATGTATACTAATGTATAGGGAGAGACAATTAGTTGGGGTTGTGATAAATTATGCTACTTGCAGAGTAGAGGATGACATTGAATCCAGCACAATAGATCAGGAGTTATAGAGACTATAAATCCATATATAACTTAACGTATCCTTGGGACCCCTTTTGTGACTGCCTTCAGTAACTATTTCTTTGTTCCCAGAAACAACCCCACCACCTTGATTCCTACTACCATATTATTGGCATACAGGCTTCCCTGAAGACTTCAATATAAAAGAGACCCCTATAAATCATATACAAAGTGGGGATAAGGAGAAAGACTGAAGCAACAGTTCTATTAAAAAGTCATGGCTACTTTATGATTCCTATAGTTGTGAAGTTTGACCACAATGAACTTCAGTCCAATTGATACTTAAAAATTTATTCATCTATATGAGAAACATTTTTAAAGTGTCCATTTTGTGTCAGTCACTGATGTAGACACTTAAATATATCATTAAATAAGATGACACAGTTCCTGCACTCATGGAGCTTACATGCCAATGAATAGTCTGACAATAAACATATACTAGGAAGCAAGATAAATAAGAGTGATGGGTAGGGATGGATATTGTAATGACCACAGAAGAACTGAGGAAATGAGTTCTGAACTTGAACCTAAAAGATGAGAAGTCAGTTTTAAGGACAGCGCAACAAAGCAATCCAGGCAGAGAGATTAACAAGAGCAAATACCTTGGAGGAGAAATAACTTGGTGACTTGATCTACTCCAGGGCAAAGTGAAGATCACTGTGATTAGAGTGTAATAAAAAAGGGGACAGCGTAGGAGTTTACTTCAAAGAAATAGACAGAAACTAAGATATTATGGACTGTGAAAATGAGTTTTTGTTTAATCTATTTGCAATAAGAAGCCGTGGAAAGAAAGTAAAGAGATAGGACTTGATATAAAAACTTCATTTGTTTTGTTTTGTGGAGAAAGGTACTAGAGGAGGTCACCAAGAGGACATGACTCATGGTTGATCAGAGAGCTGGATTCCTGGTTCCTTACCTACTCCCCAGCCCTTGAAATGTATGCTCTGTCTACCATTCCCACAGCCAGAGCCATTTCAAGGATGCAATCTTTAGAGAGCAATGTGTTGAAACC
The DNA here is from genome assembly GCA_004026805.1 of Lasiurus borealis. NCBI lineage: Eukaryota > Metazoa > Chordata > Mammalia > Chiroptera > Vespertilionidae > Lasiurus > Lasiurus borealis. The sequence goes on from PVJN01021995.1 coordinate 2,059, forward strand.
ATCTGGATGATATATGCTACTAAACCCAGTTTAAGCCTCTACATAAACTTAAAGGTTCTGATGGGTGGGTGCAGAGAACTATTGGCCTTTTGGCTGCCCCAAACAAGCTTGGTTCCCTTGCTTATTAAGTATTCCACCTAGAAATTTTGAGTGGATTGCCTTTTTGTCACTCTCTTCTTGCATTCTGTGTTTGGGAGCCAGTTTGGGAGCCAACAAATGGACTGTGCGGACAAGAGTGGTGAGGAAACAGAGAAAGGAGAAATAATTGGGAGTTATTGAAGATGTCTAGAAGACTGATGATAGTGACTTGGACTAGAGTTATAGCAATGGAGATGGTAGGAGCTAGTTAGACACACAATATAGTTTAAAGATAAAGCTAATAGAAATTGCTGATGTATTAAATCAGGAATTGAGAAAAAATATGGTGATAATAAAATGTATGGTTATAAAAAAGACATTTTTATAGTTGTTGTCAGAGTGAGAATGCAGAAATCTTGCTCCTACTGGCCTTTTGTCTGGGGGACTCTCTTGGAATCAGCCCTAAGTGCCTAAAGTTAAGGCCCCGGGCTCTAAATGAAGGGAATGCAATGTAAGTCAGTTTAGAAATTATTTCTCAGGTTTTGTGCTCTAAAAAATATTTTATTTTTCTGATTATCTCAAAGAACATAAGCTAGGGGAGTAGGCAGGATTCTATCTGGTTTTAAGCAATTTAGCATAGCTGAAAAATGTTTGTTGTTACTCATTTGTATATGGGACATGTAACTCTATGCAACCTACAAAATCTGTACTGAACATGTAATCAATGTGATAAACAGCATTCTTCAAGCTATCCTAATTAGTCTGATTCCTCCTGAAAATTAATCTTCTTACTGGGTTTACTCTGTTATCTGTGTTATCAGTACAGGGTGGGGTGCTTTCTTCAGCCACAATAGTGTTCCACAGTGCTAATGCACTTCAGACTGAGCTCTCTCAGAGGGCAAAAGGTCTCACAACTCTCTCAATAATAAAAAATAGCCTCTCTCCCTCTCTCCCTCTCTCTCTCTCTCTCTCTCTCTCTCTCTCTCTCTCTCTCTCTCTCTCTCTCTCTCTGTCTCTCTCTCTCTCTCTCTGCCCAAACATCTGCCCTTGGTAAAAGTTTCTCAGAGGGCTTTTCTTTTCAACTTAAAAAAAAAAATTCCCTCATTTAATTTCTTTTCTTCCCTTCTCTTTTTTTCTTCCCCTAAATTATGCTTTCTTCCAATATGCTAGTTGGTTCCCAGCTGTGGGGTACATACATAAGTTATTACACATCTTGGTAGTCTCTTTTACTTTCCCAAGGAGTAAATCATACATTTCTATTCTCAAAAGGAGTAGTGGAGCTGAAACTGGTTTGACTCAGTGGATAGAGCATCGGTCTGCGGACTGAAAGGTCCCAGGTTCGATTCTGGTCAAGGGCATGTATCTTGGTTGAGGGCACATCCCCAGTAGGGAGCATGCAAGAGGCAGCTGATTGATGTCTCTCTCTCATCAATGTTTCTAACTCTCTATCCCTATCCCTTCCTCTCTATAAAATAATCAATAAAATATATATTTTTTTAAAAAAGTAGTGGAAATTCATGCACATTCTACATCTCACAGGCTCTGTGACATGCTATTGAAACTGTTTAGCTTCATTCGTAACCATGAGAAGTCAACTTGAATGCAGGTAGATAGGGCAGGAGAAAAAAGGCAGGTGGAACATAGGCAGGGGCAGACACCACAGTTTGAGCAGCTTAACCACAAGAACCAGCCAAACAGAAATTGTAAAATGTTTCTGGACTCAAAGCGGGAGGCATGGGAAACAGGGGAGGGCCAGCAGTCACAAGGTATAAGAACAAATAGAAACAGGGAAAGTTCAGGTCCGTTGCTGGGCAAGAACAATTGAAGGATTAATAAGGTGACAACACAGATATATATAAGCAGGCTTGTAACAAATATATAGCCCTGGACTACTAGGCTTGAGGGGGCAACTCATTATTGGAGATCCCCTCCCCGTGAGGGGAGTCTAAATCTGCTTGTAATACATTTTCCACACTTTTACTTAAATCTTCTGGTCCTTGAAGCTCATTCTTCGCTTTCGAAGACCTCACCCTGGAAAAACACCTCAGCTCGCCATTCGGGTCATCAACCACATCTAGTCAATTGAGATTTTGCTGGTTTCTGAGACATGATGAGCAAGCAGGCCTAGTGGGGTCGGGGCAGAAGGAGTCATATTCAAAACATTAGTTCTAAAAGGTAAGTCACTGATGAGTAGACACTCAGTGTCTTCAAGAGCACCTGTGTGCTCTTCTCTAGGCACTCTCAATCCTCCATGGTGCATTTTCCCAAACATGTAACATGCTCCTCAGAATATGTAACAAAAGAAATAATTTCATGATCCCTGCCTTGGAAAATGCTGAGTTAAATACATTTCTTTAGTCTATCAATTATCAAAATTCTTAATAGCTAAAGCACTTCTTTAACTTTCAAGTTTTTAGAACTCTCAGATTATAAGAAATATGACCACAAAGCCTCTTTAAGAAATATCTCCTGGGGAAAGTGCTCTGCTCCCTGCTGTTCTGCAGTTATTGAATCACCTATGCCTTTTGGGAGAGCTAACTTTGAAGCCACTCAAAAGAGCAGCAGTGAGGACAATGGAAGCAACTGAGCCAATTGATTACTATCTTCCCTGTGGGTAGGCACCATAAGTTTAAAATAAAAGAGTCTTGCCCTAGAGATACATTATTTTACTCAAGACAATTTTTGAAAGTAATTTAACAAGAATGGGTTCCACAAATGGGAAGAAAAAATGGACCTTGAGTGAAAATAAGGTTTATGGACAGTTGGTAATTGCCTAAGCTTTCAACTCTAACAATAGCTCCCTCTGATTTTGGTGCTGTTATTCTCTTATAACAGGGAAATGGCTTAATTTCTTAGTCTCTCTATATTCCTAATAAATTTATTGTGAAGTTAGTGAGAATTGTTCTCTCTTTATGCCATGTTGAGAATTAAACAAGCATCACAAAAGATTGTTCAGAAACACAAATTCAACATTTCTGAAGTTTATGTACCCTAAAGGTCCTGGCTTCTTCTGGCGACTATTTATTGTGCTATGCCACAAAATTTCTTGTCTTGAGGGCCAGCTGCTGATAAGTTCAGGAACAGGGCCAAATGTGTACTATACCATGTAATAGAAGAAGATAGAACTAATAATATTATTGAATTTCCAAAAAGAATGCTTTTAGAATAAAACCCTAGACAATAGGAAATGTAATAATCAGGGATAAAACTGTAATGCAATTGACTTTATAATGATTGCTTGCTCTTTAGATCAATATCATAACCTATGACTCAGAGGTTCTATTGGATCTAGGAAGATACCCTGACTTCTTCTCATTGACATACTTTCTCATCAAGGAACATTTAGACTCCTGTAGACAATTGTGAGCTTTATTTGATACTAGAGTCCTGATGCACAGATTCATGCAAGAATGGGCCTCCTTTCCCTGCTGTACGGAGCAGCCTTTCTGCCTTCCCACACTGCCCAGAGACCTGGAGTAGGTGGGATGGTGCCTGCATATGCAAATTTTCCTGCCATCTTTGTTGGGTTAATTTGCATATTCACTCCTGATTTGCTGGTAGGTGTCATGAAGGCACAGTCAATTAGCATGTTACTCTTTTATTAGGCAGATTGGACCAGTCATTGTAAGGTTGTCTTGAGACAGTTGCATTTACTACATATAATGTCCAGTCAAAAGGTATGCAACAGACTGACAGAGGTCAGAGGGGAGAGGAATGGGAGATTGGATGAAAAATGGTGAAGAGATTAGCCAAAGAACATCTATGCATAGCCCATGGACATAAACACCAGTTTAGTGATCGCCAGGGGTTGTGTGGGGAGACTTGGTGGAGATGGGTAAAGTGGGAAGGGGGCCATGGGGAACATCTGTAATAGTGTCAACAATAAAAATTTTAAAAAATAAAATTCTATTTTTGTTTACTTTATATACCAGAGTTCTTTCTTGTTCAATAAATGTTCTAGAAAGTTGTCCAATTAAAATTTTTAACCTTAATACAGTTCAATACAAACTAATAATAAGCACAATTTTTATGACATTTCAATTTCACTCAAGACAGTCAGGAACACACCATATATTCCTTCTAACCTCTCCTTTTTATATTCAAACTGGTGGTTTAGTATTGTCTTAGTATTGTGTTTTAACCCTGAGCCTGTCCTTTGGACTTATTGACTGATTCTGATTTTCTGCCTTGGCATCCATGACCTATGTTCCCTTTATTTCAGACTCCCTACTATGATTCTTCCCATCTGGCCATCTTCTATAGGAGCAATTAACCCAGAATCTAAACTCTGATTTTGGTCTTCTTTGTCAGTGCAATGAATGGACCACCCTAGTTCTCCACAGGTAGGGTCCAGGGGCATATTTCAACTATGAGTAAAGGATCAGGTACTAAATAATATGATTTGTACTTTGATATCACTTTTACAATTTCTTCCAAAATACTCCAACCTGTTTAAATTATGAATCAATATGTTCAAACTTATTCGTGTATTTTTTTAACAAAACAAAGTAATTGGACTTAAAATGTGGGGCAGTGAAATATACAAGAACAGAGATCTTTATTAAATTTTATTTTAATTATACAAGCCAAATGTACATAATTCATTTTATATATCAGGGAAAGTAGTAGTTAATCCTATTTCAGTTATAGTTTTCAAAGTATGAACACCTATTCATCTTTTAAGAATGTCTTTGTATTCCTTTCTGTAACCATTCCATCTCTAGCCTCCCTGAAGCTAGAGCATTCTTCCACCTCATCACCTCTGATACTTTCTGAACATGTTTATTAATTTGTTTGCTACTCATCCCATGTTAGGAGATATAATCTTGAAGCTATGACTATCTCTGATATTTTTCTATATCTGAAGGGTCTGCTACAAAAAAAAAAGATACTAAGTAAGTTTTGAATAATAAATTTTTGAGGGCATTGAAGACCAGTCAGAAAAATATTTTAAGATTAAATTTATATTTTACTCCTATCAATCATATCCTAGTTGACCTCAACTCAGCTTGCCACTTATGAAATTTCTGATTTTACTATTGTTGTTCTATTCCTTTCTGTTCTGTAACTATACTCCTTGTGTTCTGATAAGATTTGAATTTATATCAAATCTCTTCATTGTCTAAATTTACTCTATAAAGAAAAAAACAAGCTTTGGATTATATACTTGGTATTTTTAGAAAAGCCTGGTATTTTAAGAATTATCATGAAGAAGATGGTTCTGTAGCCTAAACTGAGATTAATGGCAGTTGAAACATTGGCTTTGAAACTTTGAAGACCTTTTAAAAGATTTTATTCAGAAATCTCATTTCTAGCAAGTTTTAAGGAATATAATTCTTGTATACAAATGAATATACTTAACACTATGTCCCAAAGCTGTAAATATTAGTTTATATGATAAATGACATGTTTATTAGGGTAAAACCACTGGTGCAAAAAGAATTTACAAGAATAATTAGAGTCTTATAGTTTTTACAAGTACAGTTTAGGGAAGAAATTATTTCTTATTAGTCTGTTTAAAAATCTGAATTTTTTGTTAATATGAAATGGTTCCACCCTAATAAAGTATCTGATATGACTCTAAGCTTGACTTTGATAATGAATGTGGTTTTAATTCACGGCCAAGTATTTAATTGCCAAAAGACTCTCCATATACCTCTCTATCTTCTATAATGACTAGTCATGTTTCAAATAGTTGTTATGTTAGCTTGTCCCAGAATGAAGACAATGTATACATGTAATGCTGGGTAATGTTTGTTATTGCAGCATAGCCTGTCCTAATTGATAATGCAAGAATATGACAGAAGTAATTATTTTTGGTGAAAATGAGGAGTTCTCTTTTTGAATAAGTTAAGTCCAAATTACTTATGTATGGAGGTCCAGTCAAATAATTATTCTTTAGTAAAAATGACACTGATTGTAAATGTAATGTGATTTGTTCATTTTTAATTTTGAAGACTTGAACTACTTAGGTTTATTAGGAAGGATCTGGAATTGCTTGTCCATGTAAATGTAAGATGAGAAGACTCTCAGAAACTATTTGATATTGATAATGAGCATCTCAATTTTTACATTTCAGCTTTATTGTATGATTTTAGCATGCACATCAATTCAAATCATATGTGTATAGACATACTGCCTGCTCTGAAATTTTCCAAGAAATCTTTCCATGCTTTTAAGCAATAGGGTTTTTTAAATTGTTTCAAGTTCAGTTACTTAATGTTTTATTTACATGTAATTTTTGGTTCCAATTTATTTATTTATTTATTTGATGACAGAGCATGAAGGGAGCCTTTTATTGAGCTCAATGGCAATTTGGTCAAAATCATACATAATTTGGATGCACTGTCTCTGAACATTTTCTAGGAAGTGGAGAGGGGTCACCATTTCCAGAACTGTGCAAACATAAAGTTTGATCAAAAGGATCTAACGTGGGAAGACTGGGCTCTAGAATTCAAATATCTGGACCAAAATATTGGTGTATTGGTGGAAGGATAGGAAGTGCACAAAATAAAGTATTTGGGAGCCTCTAATTTCACCCTGATGCACTGAATTTCCCGCTTTCCCCATTGCATCCAAACTCTCAGTATTTCTTCTCTTCATCTTTCCAGTGCATTATACTCTCACATTTCTATTCTTATGCATATGCTTTTATTATTCCCAGAATGGTTATTTCCTCTGTTCTTTCTCCACTTAAATTTCAAATTCTATTCAAAAATTTTTCCTCCTCCATGCTTGTGCTAATGTCTCAGAGAATTTACTTGCAACATTCTAGTTCCATGGTGTTTATTTCAGTTAGTTTTTAAGCTTCTTTGAATATACGAAGTCCACCTAAACACCTTTGCATTCTCTGTTCTTTGTAAGAGCAATAATAATGTTTTAAACATATATATATAGGTGCACAATAAATGTTTATTGAATTTAAATAGTCATAACAATATTTAAAAGTCCTTTTTCTGTAAAAAATAAATAAATATCTTATCTAAAGGACCAGGAGCTTAGCTACTCTTGCACATTCTTTGTCCTAAATGTCATTCACTAATTCATGTGAGGGGAGAGAAGCAGAAAATTATGTTCTCTATATCTGCATAATATTTTACACTTTTCAACATGCTCTCATTTACATAATCACTTCTGAAACTCAAAGCACTTCTGGAGGTGGGAAGAGCAAATGTTTTTACTTTTAGGTGTGATATGAGAAATCTGAAAACCATAGCTTGCTGATGTTCTCACTACTGGTCAACAGCCACATCAGAACTCACATTCCAGTCTCCCAGTTGGTTCAGTACTGTTCTTTGTCCCTTTATCACATATCATTCAACTACAAGAATTCCTTGTAGCTCCAAAACATTCCCAGTCAAGGAAAGGACTTACTAGGCCACAAAGATTTACTGGACAGAGTGAATTGCCTTGCAGCTGATCTGTGGTTGCAGAGGGAAGTTCTTACTACTGTCTTGGGGTGAATGTTTCCTTTAAAAAGTTGCTTGGTTTTGTTTGCCAATGCACAGGGATGCCAGATCAATGGTTTAACTTAGTGGTCAGCAAACTCATTAGTCAACAGAGACAAATATCAACAGTACAACAATTGAAATTTTTTTTGAGAGCCAAATTTTTAAAACTTAAACTTCTTCTAATGCCATTTCTTTAAAATAGACTCGTCCAGGCTGTGGTATTTTGTGGAAGAGCCACACTCAAGGGGCCAAAGAGCCACATGTGGCTTGGGAGCCACAGTTTGCCAACCACGAGTTTAACTTGATCAACATCTCACATTAGTGAAATTATTTTATCTCAAGGTCACTTGAATCATTCCATAAAATATAACTTGTTTGACTGAGGCATCTGGTCCAAATGAATGAAGAATTTGTTGAAGAACCTGTATGGCTAACAGAAGACTTTATAAATTCAAATGTGAATTTTTTAAAAGAGAAAGTAGAAATAGATTGAAAGCAGAAATTTAGTTAACAAATTACTAAGCTCCTGGCATATCCTGAGAAGTAGTACACAGTAGTAGTAATCTACATTCACTTTATGCTTATAAAACTACATGAGAAGATATTTAACTCTAAAATGTTAAAATTATTTTCAGCATAATTTGTAAACTAGTATATTACATTTACTCCATTACCTATATTAAACAAATGTAAATTAGAAAGAATAATAAGAATATTCCACCCACTCCATCAGCATTTTTATTTATTACATATTTATAATGTTATTGCTGAATCTTTAATCAAAGCTAGCTAGTCCAGAATAATTTATTTTAATTTCTTTGGTGAAGATTTCCATTTTGCTTCCATAAAACAGAGTGCACAATTCCAAAATTTGTTCTAGCCCTTGAATTATATCTTAGGCAGGCTGTCCCTACCAATTGGTCAGGAAGAGGTGGGATAGGGGGATTGATAGATTTATTGTATAAATTATATTATTGTGCATGAAAGGATATCAGCTTTGGTGTGGGGTAAATTATGACTGAGTCAGTGTATTTATGTGTGGATTATCTTTAAAGTAAGATTAATCTGTTGAACATCTAAAGAAGCAGTAAAAGTTGAAGAGGGGATCAACACAGGATTATACCACAAATTGCAGAAATGAACACACAACCAGAGGGAGGATAAACTATTCACTATTGAAAAAGAAGGCATCACCAGTATGTCCAAGAATTATTTGAAAATATTTTTACTTTGTAAAGTCCACAATGATTTATAATGCCTTTAGATGAACATTGCTTATTAGATGATTCTCAGAACTGAATAACATATTTCAGTAATATATTTTTCCAATTTACATGTGTGGAAATTCAAGTTTTTAAAGGTTGACTAATAATTACAAATCTAATAAACCCAAACCCAGAATATAGGTTTTATGGTTCCCCATCAAGGCTCTTTGCATCATATTATACACTTTCACATAGATAACCATTATTTAATGTGTACTAGGACACCAAGAAAATCATTGTTTACATGACTGAATAATTTGTAATCTAATTAGGTAGCCAGGAAAAAAAGGAGTACACATGTTTACAGAATCCATGATACATAGAAGATATGACTGAATGAAAGAGCTAAATGCCCAATTAACAAAAGGCAACAAATATTATAATCATTAAGGCAAGGCCAGCTGAAAAATCCTGGATGATAGGAGTGAGAAAGCAGCCTATAAACAATTTGGGTATCTATGAAGAGGAGGGAAGGTGGTTCCTCCAGGAATATTCTGCCACTTTACCAATGCACAGGGACCTCCTTTTAGTTCAGAGAATGACTAGTAGAATAGGTGGGCTGTAGCAGAAACTTTGCAAGAGAGAAATAAGGGTAGAAATAAGGAGCAGAGATGGATAAGAGTTAGATTGAAAAGTTAATATGGGACTAAATATGAAGAACATTTAAGTTTAAATTTGATGCTGTAGAAAATACATAACTTTGGAAAGTACTTTTTAGTTTGTCTAATTTTCAGTAAACTCCAAGTAAAATAGATTTTAATCCAAACAGTTTGAGATTAAGATTAAAAAAAAACATGGATCTGTTTTTGAAAATCAAATTTATTATAGTATAATTTATGTCTGACAAAGGGTGTCTTTTTAGAATGAACAATTTGATGAGTTTTGACAGATCTGCAAACTTGTTAAACTACCACACAAGTAAAGATACAAAACATTTGCATCACACCACTGCATCCACAAAATAAATTATTGGTTCTATTTGATTCCATCACTGTTTAGTTATTTAATCCTCCATTTGTCACTAACTTTTCCAGTCTTTTACTAAGCTATATACTATCCCTGAAAATCTCAACATTGTTATATGGGAAAAATTAGACAATGAAAGTATAAACTTTTTGAAAATTATGAAATGTAATGAAAATGTAAGGATTTATATATGCAATTACAGGAAGACTAATCGACTATGAAATGTAGGATGAACTCAAAGAACAAGTGGAAGTACAAAAAAATATCAGAAAACATATTGTATTTTTACAGGTGTGATATGATTTATGTAGGTACTAAGTTTGGGGGCATAAATTCTTGATGTAAAGGTAGAGTAGGACCAGATTTACTCACAGACTCCAGGCTTTCTCATCGGTACTTCCATTTCAGCCTCATATGGCATTGGATTATAGACCATGTCCTTAGCAAAATTACAGGTTATTTAAGGTCAGGAATCATTGAGCTTTCTCAAAGTTAGACAACCATGTCTAATTCATGAACACAGAGTCTGCACACACCAACTTCAATGCATCACCCTACTCCTGAAGGATTTTTCTAAATATAACCCAATTCCTTTGTTTCCTAAATTAAACCTTTTAAAGCTCCACCTGGCATTTAGATTAACCCAAAATTCTTTAGTATGATGGATAGGATTATTGAAAATTTGGTGCTTGCTTATTTCTTCAGACTCCTCTCTCATCATGCTCTACCTAGTCTATTATAATTCTCATTCTTCCTCCATCATGTCTTGAAATACCACTTGCAATATACAATACCACTTCTCAATGAGCCTAAACTCAGGATGTTTCTCAGACATTTTAGTATATATCATCAGATTGATCAGAGATGCATGAGCTTTAGATATGGAAAAATATGACCTTGACTCCTTTCCTGTCATTAACTAACTGTGGAGCTTGATAATGAATCTCAATAAGCTTAAGTTTCCATATTTGCAAAATAAAAAACAAATGGGATAATAGTACTAATTTTCTGGGTTTCCTGTGAAGATTAAGTGAAGTAGCAGAATATCTAAGAGCAAAGAATCTGGACCAAGGCAGTCTTGGTCTTATTCTAGCTCTGCTAAACATGAGCTATATGATCTTGGGAAAGTTACTTAACTTGCTGTGCCTCACAGACAGGAATAGAATCTACCTCACAGAATTTTTGTTGAGATTGATTAATTAACACAGATAAAACACTAAGAATAATGCCTAGCACATAGCATTCAATTGGTGATATATGTAATCTACCATTATCCCTATTAAAGTTTATTAAAATAGAAAGATTGATATGCAAGTTATCACAACCTCTCTCACCTTCCCTACTCCACCCTACCTTTGAAAAAATATGTCTTTGCGTTCTTTTTTAAAATTTTTAATTAATATTTTACATGTATACATATTTTCCCATTGGCCCCCTCCCTAGGCATACCCTAACCTCCCAGTGTCTTTCTGCAGCTCACAATGATCAGAACTCATTCATGCTGTGAAAATCTGGCTAATGGATTGATTCACCTCAGAAAAGTTGAGTGAGAAATAAAGCTCACTTCCTAGGAATCAGATTGTTTTCTCAGCAAGAAGGGTCTTTCACAGGGACTGTGGAATCTTAGGAACAGTGCTCTTAGAGGGTCTGGGTCAGCAGGCAGGAAAGGGCAGGAGTCCAGGTAATTAATTACCTTCATCAGAACAGCCTGTGTCTAGAATGACACAAGAGATAGGAAATGAAGGGAGGGACAATATGGTAGTGAGACAACAGCAGAGAGAATGAGGAGTCTTTTAGTAGCTTTCTAGATTGGGAAACTTTGTGAAACAAGAGAACCATCTAAAAGGATGCATTAAAAGTTCCCTCTATAAGGTACTATGTAAAACCCTAATGCCTTTCCTTTAAAGAAAGTTTCAGAAAAGATACGTATCATTCTAAAAATATAAGTAGTCAGATTATTACTTCATAGAATAGGATGTGATATAGAGTGTGAATCATGTTGAATTATAACAATTACTATTATTGATAGACTTATTAAATTATGTGCAATTTCCGGGATTTTGATGTTTTCTTTATATCTTTGTGCATTTTATGTCTTCAGCATAAAATATTCTTCTTTTTATTTCATACTAGAGGCCCGATGCACAAATTTCATACAAGATTATCCTTCCTTCCCCTGGCTGCCAGCACCAGCTTCTTTCTGGCACCCAGGACCTGGGTTTCCCTTGCAGCCCCAGCTTCATCCAGAAGGTCATCCAGAAGGATATCCAGTCTAATTAGCATATTATACTTTTATTATTATAGATATTAATACATTTTAAAAATCCTTTCAGACCTATCTAAAGCAACTTTTTCTCCTTGGATTGATAAGTTCCTCCTTTTCTCCTCAATACTTTTTATATACCAGTATTTCTCTCTTGTTCAGAATTTCTCTAATTCATTGCAGCCATAATATCAGCCTTGCTCAACTACATGCAATGCTTGTGTGTGTTATGGGAAGAACAACCTATAAATAGTAGACCCTCCTAAAAATTTATGCTTCTTTCTACTTGATAACAAAACTCTAAAAGGCTGTTTATCCTGTGTGAACAGTTGAATCCATAACATTGTCCCAGTCTTTGTTTTCTAGGGCTCCTTATCAGGACTCATGGCAACCTCTGACTTACAGAACATGTATAAGAGTAACTGAATTCTACAATATTGTTTGTGGGCAGTTCTTGGGTAAAGGGTAACAAAGTCAATGACAAAGAGACTCTGTCAGCTATGCCAGGCCAAATAACTAAAGAAGCCTAGGTCTTAGAAGAACAGGTTAGCCTTGACTCTCTAGTCAACATAATTTTAGATAATTAAATTGCTTTTTGATTATTTTCTGGATAGCCAAGCAGTTATCTGCTCCTTGACCAGACATGTATGTAAAGTAACAATATATTCTTGCTTGCTTGGAACATTCTGGTTTATGCTTGTTGAACAGGAATGTATTCTGAATAAGCACCTTTTCCAACTTTTAATGTGACATGGTTTGTACAATACATTATATGGTTACCCTATGTAATACCAGTGATAAAGAATATCAGTCACTCTTCCAAATAGGGCAGAATGATTGTCTGGTTGCCCTAACAAGGTATCTCTTCTATTGTCTTGGTCTTGGCTCTCTTGGATCTGGATTAGTAAAGAATCATGGATGTTATTCACATCTTTCCTTTTTCTAGTCATTGGCTTAGCTTTCTTCAAGCATCTTCTAAGCATGGTCAGTGAATGGCATCACAAGCCTAATGGATAAAAATTATATCAGTGGCTGAGAGACTGGGGTATTATACATGAGTGTAGCATGAGAATTAAGGGTCATTTTTATGAAACTAATTTTCCTTAATCTGTCTCTACCCCCACCCCCATAGGAGAAGAGGGCCTTTGGCAAAACTAATATGTAATCATCCCAACACGCGGGTAAGTCAATGAGGACCCTAGAGAGGGAGTGGGGATGGAAGGGACAAGAGACACAAGGAATGGAGACAAGACAAGGTTCTGATCAAGTCTTGTTTATTCAGGAGGAGTTCGGGGTAATTATAGGGAAAGAGAAGAATGAGGAAGTTCCAGGGAATGAGGAGGTTCCAGTTCTTGTGTAATGGGGGAGGCTAAGCAACCAAATCGCAGCGGAAATTCCTAGCCATTAAAGCGAAACACCTGGCTTACGGGAAAGAGATAGGGTTTGGGGTAATAGAAATCTAGCCCGAGGTTAGTGCTAACCTGGCTGGAGCTTACTACAAAATGGCTGTCAAGCACAACAAGTTTCCCACAGGTAATCAATCCTCCCTTAGTTTGGAAGTGGCTGAGTAGAGCTGTAAGCCACTGGTATGATACAGTTTTTCTGTTGCCCAATGGGGAATTCCCTAAAATACCTTGGTTATGATAGGGAAAGGATTGATATTTAGGCCTTAATTAATAATCACATAGCAAGGTAGACTGGAAAGTCAAGATTCTGTCCTGTCATATACTGCTGCTACTATAAGGCAGTTCCTGATCATGACAAAAGAAGAATTGGTTTATTCCCAATTATGAAACTTAAAAGTCCCAAGGCTCAAAGGCCAGGTTCCCTTTACCATGATCTGATGCCTGGACTGCTATATTCATGCCCTTCAGTAATAAATTTGACATATATCCACTTTAGGTGACCTTTTTATTTTAGTTGCCACAAAAAGGTCAAATCTGTCATTCTCCATCTTCTTCTAGATCCCAATCTCCAAAAGACTCTACATTTCCACTTTTAACATCATTTTTCTCCAACTTCTGAAATCATCATGTATTTGTCCTCTGCAACTCATACTAATGAGAGAAAAATCTTCTGTCCTCACCTTTTTGCTGTGTCAAGAATCTGCCTTTCACCTGAGAATACTACTTTCCTGGAAGCCATTTCAAGTGGTGGCTGTTTTCTTTTCCACTATTTGTATTGCTTAGGCTGGAGGAAGGCAAAGAGAAGGTTGTTCTCCTTTTTCTCCTAGCTGCTTTCAGTGTTTTCTCATTCCTAAGACCTCAATCTTGGAATCCCGTGCCATAAAACTATGCCAACCAAAAGTTTCTTGTGATCATAATCTAATCCTCTTTCATGAAGACATTATATACAGATTCATAGATATTTTCCTTAACACCATTATCATAACTTTGGGTGCTATTATCATCCATGTTGATTATCCTTTAAGATTTTGGACTTTCATTTTTTTGAACTTCCCTCCACTACTAGTAATTATCTTAATTTCCATCTATATTAGCTACTCATTTCTATTAGCAGAAACTATTAGACCTCAATTTCAAGCATTCAATTCTCTCTTCATCATCTTTTATCCTTTCAGCTAATTCTTTCTAGTATCCCCAACTTCAGGAATGAATAATTTTATTTCATGAGGGCATAGATTCATTGATTTTTTATTATCTTTCCTCTGCTCCTCATCTCATCATGTCTTGACTACCCTCTGCTTTGAATTTAAATACCATGAACAATTACTATAATCATTCTCTTATATATACTCCCAAATCTCCTGCTCTTTTCTTGCTTAATCATATTTACCTATCACAATTATAACCTTCCTTAATTGCAAATTGCTATCTTATAACTGAATGTTACCCCCCAAAAAACACACAACCATAACCATGCTGAGTGGTTCCACTTTAAATTCAAGGTCACTAATCGAAAGAAGACTCTTAATGCTGACAATTACACCCCATTTTTTTATTGCATTGACCCTTAGCTCTCTTATATTGTTATTTAATATAATTTCCTCTCTTTTCAATCAGAAGAGAATTTCAATAAACTTTTACCAATACCTCTAACCATCCATCTGTAACAACTTTCTATTACTGTGGTAGAAGTGCTATCCTCTGAAATAGGGCCAACCTTTCTATCTATATGATATGTTTCTTCTCATCTTTTTGGTCTAATATAAGATTGCTGCAGCATTGTCCCTTTCTCCTGAATATTCATATCTCTTCACCTTCCCATACCCTTCAACTTTACCAGATATTTCTTATATGCACAAAGTCTATTATGTCTTCAAACTTTCTAAGCCATTTTAATTTCCAAATACTTCCTTTCTTTTCTTTTATAGTAAAATTGTTCATAATATTTGTGTATATTCACTCTCTTCCTTTGCTACTCAGCCATTATCACTTGAAACCACTTCAGTTAGGCTTTTACTTTTGTCCCTCCACTGAAACCACTCTTGTCAAGGTCATCAATGACATTAACATTGCTAATTCCAGGGGTTAGTTGTTAGTCCTCATCCAATTTAAATCATTAACAGTATTTGTAACAACTGATTACTCTCTCCTTCATTAAACACTTTATTCAGTTGGCTTGGTTGTTCTTGGTTTGCTTTGCTTTAGACTTGTTGTTGTCTTTTCATTACAATGCATTCTCTTGGTCCTTGAATTTTTTTCTGTTCACACTGAATATTCTGTTATATCATGGCTCTAAGTGTCAATTATATGCTGATGATATGCTAATTGGCATAATAATCATAAGACATTATAAATTCTTGCTCCAATTCATTATATTCAGAGCAGCTATGATTGTGTTGTCTCTCTACTCAAAACACTCCAGGTGGCTTCCCATTTCTCTCAGGGTAAATGTCCTTACAAATACCTACGCACATTCATTACTTCTCTAATTTTCATCTCCTACTCCTCTACTGCACCTTCATTCATCTTGGTATTTGTTTTTTCTCTTGGAAATTTCTTCCACCAGATACCCATATGGTTCCTCATTTACCCCCTCTAACTATTTACTTAAATATTAACTCCACTAAGCAACTTCCTCAACACTTCTTATTCCTCTTCCCATGTAACATATTACATATTTTACAAAATTTTATTTATTGTAATATTTTCCTTCTACTAGTGTTACAGAAGACTAAAGAATCACCAAGCACACTTTCTAGTGAAAGGAAGGGACCCCGTTTATTATCACTGTTGGACTCCAGAAATAATTTCCAAACAGAGTGAAGAAACATATAGAGAGCCTGTTTATATATATATCCCCTGGGGTCTTTGTCTTGAAGATATGTCCCTCCCCCCAACCCCCTGTATGGCCCTCAAGGGAGGCCCCCAGGTGTCAGGCCACAGGAATCAACCCTCTCCCCCACCTCCAACCCCTCCAGGGCAGTGCATTGTTTACAGTTCCATGGCCTCTGCATTTAGATAACAAGTTCTGCAAGACCACTTTCTTCCTAGGTAGGACATAAGGAGCAGACAGGTAAGGGTACCTGTTTTCTCACAGATGTTTATCCCCAGCACCTCTATAAATATTTGATGATCAAATGAACAAATAGGAGATGTATACTCCCTCAAAATGATGCCTAAGTAGGATTACTCTTGAGGCTGCTTTTATTTTTGTTTTGATCAAGGTAGATTGGAGAATTACTTATAGCTTTTCTGTAATGAGATAAGTTTGTCTTAGGTTTAAAGAATAACTTCTGATCCTTCAGGATGGAATAAATCATACAATTGTTAAAGTATTAACATTACTAGCCGAGACTGGTTTGGCTCAGTGGACAGAGCGTTGGCCTTCGGACTGAAAGGTCCCGGGTTCGATTCTGGTCAGGGGCATGTACCTTGCTTGCGGGCACATCTCCAGTGTGGGGTGTGCAGGAGGCAGCTGATCGATGTCTCTCTCTCATCGAAGTTTCTGACTTTCTATCCCTCTCCCTTCCTCTCTGTGAAAAATTAATAAAATATATTTTTTAAAAAAGAAAAAGAAAAAAGTATTAACATTACTAAATAATATTAGTTTCTTTATCTGGTGATTTCAGAGTGAAGGAATTCAAAGAAAAAAGGATTAAAAAATAGAAGTAAGTTTCTCTATAAGTCAATAGGATAAAAAAATTTTTAAGTGTTTATAACTGGAAGTATGAATGGCTATAGCACACATTTGGGGGAAGTTCCAAGGCCTATTTTTATCATATTTTTAAGACTGTCCTAAAAAACTTTGGTATGTAATATAACTTTGATTTGTATGTTTTTTATCTATGTACATATGAAGCCTATGTAAAAATATAAAATATACTTTAACCACACACATTTACATTTTAATTAAAAATTAGTGTAATTAATGCTAATTTTAATGCTTTATTATAATATATATGAATATGTATATGACGAAAGTGGTATTTACAGTAAATATTTTCTTTTTTTAGAAATAGAAGCGATAGTCAAAGGCTATACATCTAGTTTTTGAGTAATAATTTCTAATAGAATATATACTATCCAGATTGGTCCAACTGATTGATCAAAAAATAAATTCATGAAACAAAATATTAATTTATTCAATGTTATCAAAGCTATTATTAAATTTGAATAGAAAATAAAAAGCTGATAATAGTTTGTCACTGATGGAAGAAGTCAAAGCACAATTCGACATGACAATAAAGTTAATATATTCCCAAACCACCCAAAATTTACCTAAAAATTGAATAAGGTTTATTGGACCCAAGATGTTAAGGGATAGATTAAATGTAAAGCCTCTTAACAGGATAGTGGGCATCACACAAACCTTATGTCGATGAGTTATATCTAGAATACTATTGATTTTTAAGGATATTTCTTGTAGCTGCCACCTAATAATATTGTTATTGAATTTGTATTTTATTATTATTGTATTAAGTGAGTATTAGCTATTATTCACCCTTACCTGACACTCTTTAAAGTGAGAGAAGAAATTTGGTGAGGCTTGGACAGAAACACAAGGTTGTAACTTGTATGGTTTCCAATGAATTCCTGTGCTTGGTAAAAGGGAAGGTCAGCCCTTTGTTCTTAAAGGGAGAGATGTGCAAGGATAACTGCTAATGTGTAGGCCTTCACTAATTTGGGACTCAAGTCATTGGGATACATTGGATCACATGAATTCTTTTCTCTCTGCTACTTTTAACAGCACTCTTCATTTAAATGGTCTAACCAAATCTTCCCCACAATTTAGGCATCTATTTAGATACCATCTGTGGACTTCCTCTTCCGTTTCTGGACTGGAGTTTTCCCCCATGTTTGTGCTTGCATAGCAACATGCTTGCTCCTCATCATTTTTTACACTTATAAATAGTATGTTGTTGTTTTGTTATGCCCAGAGTTCGGGGTCCCCAATAATCCACCACTAAGGAGCCTTTTCCGATGCAAAAGCAAAGTCTTTATTCAAACCGGGTTTGGCTCCCAACCTGTTTCTGGCGCAGTAGCGAGGTGAGAGAGCGAGCCCCGGGAAAACAGTGGGTTATATGGGGTAGGATAATTAGGGGGCTTAGGAAAGTGATGAGGGTTACAGAGATTGGTCATTTGAATTGGGGGTCTTTCTGTGGTTAAGCCTAATTAGGACCTTAGCTGTGTCCCTGGAGCTTCATTGGTCCTTTCGGGTGGGGGCCGGGGAAGTTAAGACATTGCTGGCACACCTGTGGCCACTCCCAGAAAAGGGAGGGGGTTTAGGCAGGGGTCCCAGCCCTTAAAGGATAAGATGGAAGGGAGTCCATTTCCTTTCAGTTTCTTGCTTGTATCTCACCAAACTATGAACTCATGAATTTTTTGAAGCACCAACTTTTCAATTTTAGATTCCTAGAGAGAAGTATAGTACCCAGACCATTGTGAAATGAATATTTATCCTCCTCTTACTATGTGTCTGGCACTGAGCTAAGTATCTTACACATTATTTCATTTGGTTCTCACAACAAATTTGGGGAGAAATTACTATTATCATGTCCATTGTAAAGATAAAAAACTAGGGTTTGAGTGGTTTGTCTAACATCATGCACATAGACAGTAACAAAGCAAACATTAGATTTCAAGTTTTTCAGAAATTCTTAAAATGGTCTCAACCACATTGCTATGTTGAAGTGATTATTGAATGAATTCTTCAACTGTGAGGGCCAAGGAGAGTTGGCACTCATAGACTACAGATCTTATTGTCATGTATCATTAAACCTAAGCTTACCACTTCCCAATAGTTTGGGAAAGTTGTGTATTTAATGGGGAATTTTGGGAAAGTTCTCACTCTATAACTTAGAAGTAGGGCAAAGGAGACTCCTAGTAAAGTTACCTAATCTGAAGTATTCAGAAGAAAAACCTGTTTTTCCTTTTGGAATAAAGTTATTGGTTTCAGAGCAAGAAGGAACACAGAATTATATCTACAAGAGTTTGAACTTCAGCTCCCAAACTCTACTTTCTTGATGGATAAAAAAAGAATGAAAGATAAAGCTATGTCTCATATTTTCAAGTTTTATGTTTAATAAAAATCAAATAAATTCTGCCAAATGGGTGAGTGGGAGTCAGATGTATAATTAAACTTCCTTCTGGAATGCATGCCTCTCAGAGATCAAATGGCTAGCATCAAATTGCTCTTTCCAAATGTGATCTATTGCCTCATGGAAAGCTGTCAATAGTTTTCACTGTGGAAATGTTACAGAATTTAGTTTTTAAAGTAAATGCTCTAACTCATTTCAGAATCTAAGCACAGATACAGAGAAAGAGAAATATGAATAATATATTGGACAAGTAATGACTCTGGCTTTTGTGGACAAAATGAGCCACATGCTAACCTTACAAGCTCAGGGGAGATCTGTGTGGAAGTCTTGCAAACTCAGACACCTACAATAACCACAAAAGATGGTTTGAAAATTAAATATTTAACTACAAACAGGTTATAGTGGGTAGTCATGTCCTAGGCCAGATATTTTCCCTGACAAAGATCAACCTAGATCTTTTTTACTGAGCCCTTTAGCCTTTTTGCCTCTAAGATAACATATCCGTGAGATGTCTGGGTAACTTGTAACTTTCTTTTTACCCTGAATCCCAGAGGGCACCACAAATGGCATGGGAATATTCCCTCATTGTTATTGTTATCAAATTAATTGTTAACTGTTAATTATATCCAACTCTGTAAAAGAAGCACATGTCTATCATTTTACTTTTGACCCTATCCCAGAGATTTCCCGCTTTGCTTTATCTCACCACCCTAATCTATCACCAATGAATTTCATGTAACTCACCTAAGTCCCTTTCCTTTGATTGCGATGTATAAATACGGATGTAACCTTCCATTCTCAGGAGCATTATCTCAATTCATTGAGATTCTGCTTTCTGGCATATGCCGACAGTTTGGCTCAAATAAACTCACAAAATTCTTTACAGATTTCAATGGTTTTTTTCCTCATTAACACTTTATGCAGATTGCATGTTGGATTTCTTTTAGATTTCAGTTCATATATCAGTTATTCCTAAGGTTTCTCCTCTTAAACCTCTATCAATACTGATTTGCAATAAATGGGTGGGTTTAGCCATGTGATGAATGGCATTTTGTATAAAAACACTGGCTATTTGAGTTTGCCCTTTCATAACATCTGAAAAAAAAGGGGAAGGGGTTGACTGTTATGGGCATAGGAGATATTCACAGCCAGAACAGAGGAAGTGACAATTCAGCATTACGTTTAAATACCATTCCATTATAGACAGCTCACACTGTCAGGAAGAGGTAAATAGCATTTCAATTACAGGAAAGAAAATGTTTATACAAACACTCCCTTCAATACTGAAGCCCAAAACAAATTCTATTTTATAGATTATAGAAATGATTCCAATTCAGTAGATATAATTAAATAACTATATTCAATATCACATATAAAAACAGTATGTTAAATTGCCATACATGTGTGTGGCATTTTCTATTTGTAATTTTTTAAAAAGGAGAAGTGATGCAATAAACAGTTACTTTTTCTATTGAAGTGTCAAGTTGCAATTGATCTTTTCCAATGTGGTTAATGAGCAAAAGCAGGTCCCATAGGCACCACAAGGGGAGAAACAATTATTTTGTTTGAAATAATATTTGAAGGCTTGAATTTCCAGGTTTTTTTCATATGTAAATACTTTTTATTCTGAATCTAATTGCTGGATCTTTGTTGTTTACTCTTTTTATAGGTGAAATTGACTATAATCTTGTCCCCTGGGTAAATATAGCCTGCCTCAATGATTAGTACAATTTTAAAGACATGATGATCAAATCTCTCTGCTGAAGCGAACAACTCTTACATTTATTGTTTTTTGGAAGTCATAATTAACTTAGTTACTGTGTTAGTGGGAAATGGTCTTTCCTCTTTTTCAGTGAATGGTGCTACCCTCTACTAGTGTTCTCAGTGTACTAATGTAATAAGGACTTGGCCTCCTTTTGAGTTTTCAACTGAGAGAAGGTTATTTCTCATGCTTTGTGACCAATGCAGTATTACTGCATGCTGAGTACATTTTCTGTAGTTCTCTCCCTTGAGCTCAATAGTGGTTGAAGAGGTCTTAGAGCAGAACTTAAAGCTCATTTTGGGTATGGGAGTCTTAGTGTCTTCAGGTTGTTGGGTTTTGTGTAAGGGAAAAGTTGTTTTCTCTACTAAGCAAGGGTCATTAGTGATATCATAAGGGAGTTTCTATGACTCTGGTCCCTGAATCTTGTCCCTGCATAAAAGAAAGATACAGAGTGTAGAAAGATAGGGTTGGAATGTGAGGTTTGGGATTCATATACTTTGTTCCTGTCATCAACATACTTAGGCTGGACACTGAACTTGCTCAATAGACTGTAAATATTCAGTTTCTTATGAAATAAAATATCTATGGTTTAAAACAATTTTGTGATTATATTTTATAGTAATAATCTTCCTATGTTTTCTTCAGTAATATTAATATTTATATGGAAGTAGTTTAGAATAGTGTTAAGTTATTGTTGCAACACTGGTTTTAGCTATGAATAATTTTGGAGGTGAAAATCATCTTTTGTAACCAACAGGCCAGATATTTGTTCACACCTAATAACAAGAACAAAATGATGACAGCAATAATAAAAGCAACAGCAATGATTAGTTAGGAATTCAATACAAGTATTATCTACAGATAAACAATCTTATCCAGACAATTTTGAAACACTATGATGTTTGGCGCAATGTTTGGAGTTCTGACATAGTTGCAAAAAAGTTAATTCCTTTTGAGTTTGCTAGTTAGTATTAAACTTATAAGGCATGAAATAATCTAATTCTCGATAATAGGTTTTCTATAGAGTTCCCAGTAGAAAACATTTATGCTTGAAACATATGTGCCTAGATCTCACAAACCACAGGAACATTTATTTACAAAAATGGATACAGTCTTTCCCTTTTAGTGCTTAGGAACAAATAATTTTTAGAAAGACAGGGGAAAATGGGCCATAAATTTTCCCATATCTTTTGTGAAGGCTCAACAAATCAACTGAGTTAAAGCCTAGGATATATTACATTTGCATATTTATTTATCCAAACTTTTGGCAATTGCTACTTTTCCCTCATCTACATTTTATTCCAGTTTCCTGCATTATTTTTTCTATTGAAGAGGTATGTTTTATTTTTGTCATCTAGGGGAGAGGTACAGAATGCCTAATAATATCAAACTGAGATGAAAAATTATCCCATCTCATAGTATTAAAAGACCGATTTTAACATATCAAGTCTCATGAAAGGCAGCAGAAATAAATGTGTATTGGACACTGAACTGTCAGTAACTTTTTTTCAGTCTTATTTTCATCTGATGTTTCAGAGTATAGCCAGACCTTTATGAAACTATTCTAGCTTGAAATCTTGAAATTGTTAGACTCAAAGGAGAGTATATCACTGCATTTTAGCACACCTCATGATTTTTTTATAACATGCTGACCACTTATAGAAAATAGTTGGCTCCCAATTTTTTCTTTTCCTTCTGGTTTTCAAAACACATCATTTTTACCTTTCTTCTAAAAGATTATCCTGTTTTCATGAATTGCTAATAGCTTGTGATTTCCACTCAAAGTATCTACCTTAATCTGAATTTGTATATAGTAATGTTTATTTATTGTCTCAGATTTTAGAGGTAGTACATTTTCTGTAGAAAATTTAGAACATATAATAAAATACAACAATTAAAATAAAAACATTTTTATTCTGAAAATCCAAAAATGACCATGATATTGTACATACAACACACACACACACACACACACACACACACACACAAAACAACCACTTTACCATACACACATATATATACATATAATAAGAACTATATTTTAAAGGAACATTAGAATTATTCATATTTTCCTTTATCATCTCCTACAAAGTAGGGAATAAATGCTATAAATTCTTCCTGCACATTAGTATCACCAGAGGAGATACAAAAGAATTTTGTTTTGTTTTGTTTTGTTTTACTTTCTGCATTTCCGCTTTGAAACTGTAATTCTCCTAGTTTCATATATAGGTATTTCTAAAAAATCTCTCACACATTTCTATTTCTCTTTAAAATAAAGAATCAATGCTATTGTAAATTCTCATTTTCTCCAAATCCTATCTAATAAAGAGAGACTATGCTAATTGACCCTCACGCCATGGCAAAGATGGTGGTGCCCACAGCCAATAAGGAGGAAATATGCTAATTGCTGCCATGCCCTCAACAATGATGGTACTCACAGCCACAAGATGGTGGTGCCCAGTCCCCTCAGTCCCACCAGGGTAGCAGGCACATGGCAAAGCCACGCCCATCACAGTTGAGTCCAGCCACTCCGCACACCTACCTCCGGAGTCCCACAGCCACCCAGGGCCAGACCAACTTGCAAGCAAGTCTCAGATGGAAGCTGACAAGGCACCCAGGCTGCCCGAGGCTCAGGTAACCAGGGACAGCTGAGGCTTGATCTGCCAGTAATGGCAGCATCAGCGATGTGATGGGGACATTGCCTTCCCATGATCTCCAGGTAACCTCCTGCCCCTGAGGACTCCCAGTCCTGGATTTTAGGATAGTTAAAATAAAAATCTCAACTTTGCAATTAAATACATGTACTAAGAAACAAAAAATATATGTATCAGAAAAACAGATACACCAGGTCTCTAGTATATAAAATGAAACATACTGATGGATTGAATTTATATAAAATTCCAGGAAGGGAAAGTTATAGTGTTAAAAAATACATCCAAGGTTTCAGGAGACCAGGCGAGATGAAGGAGAAAACTGACTACAAAAGGTTATGAAAGAACCTTTGTGAATGAAATGATGATTGTGATGCTGGTACATAACTATATTTTTAAAAGTATACTTAAAATTATAAATTTTATTGTGCATACACTATACCTCAATAAATCTAGTCTCTATTAAAAATTAAAACAAAAAAAAGTATAAGGGCTAACCATCCATATGACAGAATTTAAAAAACTGCTTCATTCTTATTATTAATGATGCCCCCACTGATAAAAAATAAACAATACCCAATCTTGATATAGACCCAATATGCCAGGGTGTGTAATTGAAAGAGCTGCTGATACATCAAATAAAAATATGTTAAACTTACATTATTAATTTTGTGAGTGTTAAGAACAAAATAAAGTTTAATGCAATATTTATGAAAACTCAAAGAAATACATAAAAATTACTATTTTGCATATATTAAAGATATTAAGATCAAGAAAAGCAAGAAGAAACAAGGTAATTCCTTAAGATTAAAGTAGAGTGCAGAGATAAGAAAACTAAAAATGCATAATTCTGGACTGAATCCTAAACTAGAAAAAAAAAAGCTATAAGTGACACCATTGGGACTATTGGCCAAATTTGAATTTATACTATAGGTTAGATAATAGCAGTGTTAAATTTTCTGATTTTTATAATTGTATTGTGATTATGTTAGTAAATTTCCTTTTTCTCAAAAAATAAAGATTGAAATTTTAATAATAATGAGGCAATGTCTTCAATTTACTTTCAAAGGTTTCAAGAAAAAAATAAAATAATAATGAAAATGAGACAAACTATAAACATTTAGTAAATCTGGATAATGTATAAATAGGAATTTCTTGTACCAGTCTGGCCATTTAAAAAATAAATTTAATAAAATAAACATTTATTAAAATATATGGGGGAAAGGAACTGGATTATAGACATATTACAGTAGTTAAGGAAGGGATAATTAGAATTAAATTTAATACAATAGAAGTGTGGAGAGAATCCAAGATGGCGGCATAGGTAAACACCTACACTGCTGTCTCGCACAACAATTTCAAAACTATAACTAAAAGACAGAAAGAACATCACCCAGAACCACAGGAAAGCTGGACGAGTGGAAATTCTACAACTAGAGGGAAAGAGAGGGGCTCACGGAGAACCAGAGGAGCTGCAAAAAGCTGAGGTACAGAGACGCACACGTGGAGAGAGCGGGTGCCAGAGTACCTGGCTGGTTTTCTCTGGCAGGAGGGAAACAGAGACTCTCAAAGGCATTGAACCCCTTATCCTGTGACACTAAACCCCAGATCCAGCGGAAACTCATACGGGGGGAGTTTGGACTGTGAAAAGGGAGAGGTACATGGAAATTTAGGGGAGTTGCAAAAGATCAGAGGCCTGGTGGCACGAACAGCACTGCACAGAGGACAGACTGCTGATTTTGCCGCTGGCTTTCTCAAGTGGGCAGGAGACAGACCCTCCCAATTGTGCCACTTCTGACTCCACTAAGCCCCTGTTTCAGGTGAAACCCTAGGGATCTAAACTCGTGTGGTCTTGGAGCACAGGGGAGCTGGAAAGGCAGCGGTCTAGAGGCACTGTGTGCACGCACAAGGACTGCTCCAGCAATTACAAGATCACGTGAGACTCAGGGGCTGTGGTGGGCGGGGCCAACTGGAAGGCAAAGCAGTCCCTTAAGCCCTGAGACTCCACCCATCCCAAGCTCAACAGAGAGGCTTCTGAGGTTTTTCAAGTCTGCTATCATAAGGCTGAATCCAACAGAGAAATTCTCCCAGCATAGTGAAAATGCCGAGACAAGGGAAGGGATCACAAACAAAAGAAATGGAGGAAAACAAAAAACTGGATATAGAGTTCAAAACCACAGTTATAAGGTTTTCTGAGAATATCCTAGAAAAGTTGGATAAAGTTAGTGAGAGCCAAGAGAAGATGAAAAAGGATCAACTAGAGATGCAAAAGATCCAACTAGAGATGGAAAAGGACCAACTAGAGATGGAAAAGGACCAACTAGAGATGGAAAAGGACCAACTAGAAATTAAACATACACTGACTGAAATAAAAAATATTATACAGAATCCTAACAGCAGACTAGAGGAAGGCAAGAATCAAGTAAAAAATTTGAAATATAAAGAAGCAGAAAACACTCAACTGGAAAAGCAAGAAGACAAAAGAATCCAAAAATGTGAAGATAATGTAAGGAGCCTCTGGAAAAGCTTCAAGCATACCAACATCAGAATTGTGAGGGTTCCAGAAGAAGAGAGAGAGCAAGATACTGAAAACCTATTTGAAGAAATAATGACTGAAAACGTCCCACATCTGGTAAAAGAAACCGACTTACAATTCCAGGAAGCACACAGAACCCCATATGAAAGGAATCCAAAGAGGACCACACCAAGACACATCATAATTAAAATTCCAAGAGCAAAAGACAAAGAGAGAATATTAAAAGCAGCAAGAGAAAAACAGTTCATTACCTACAAGGGATCACCCATACGACTGTCAGCTTATTTCTCAACAGAAACGATGCAGGCCAGACGGGAGTGGCAAGAAATATTCAACGTGATGAATAGCAAGAACCTACACCCAAGAATAATCTATCCAGCAAAGCTATCATTCAGAATTGAAGGGCAGATAAAGAGCTTCACAGATAAGAAAAAGCTAAAGGAGTTCATCAACTCCAAACCAGTATTATAAAGGTACTCCTTTAGAAGAGGAAGAAGAAAAAGGTAAAAGCCAAAAAATTATGAACAACAAATACATATCTATCAACAAGTGAATCTAAAAATTAAGTGAATTAAAAGTTTGATGAACAGAATAAACTGGTGAATATAGTAGAATCAGGAGCACAGAAAGGGAGTGAACTGATAATTCTCAGGGGGAAAGGGGTGAGGGTGTACAGGGAGAGACTGGAGAAAAATCATACATCTATGGATGAGGTCAATGGGAGGGAGGCAAGGGCTGAGGAAAGGATGGGAGTTTGGTGGAGGGGTGCTATAGATGGGAAAAAAGAGAAAAAAATGTAATAATCTGAATAAGAAAGATTTAATTAAAAAAAAGAAGTGTGAATGGCTATTTTACATTTTTTCTGTATTTAACAGTAAATTAAATTTTTTTACCTTCATTAAGGAATAAGCATAATAATCAATCATCCTATCATAGCATTTTAATAAGTATTGACTATATAATTTGCTAAGATTCTAAATATGTTTACAATTTCTACAAAAAAAAAAAGTTTTAACCCTTATATCCTTCTGTAAAGTATAAGAAAAGAGTAAAACAGCAAAAGGAACTTTAAAAATTGAAATTTAGAATTGATAAATAGAGGTGTAAGAAATAAATATACAGTGGTACCTCGAGATATGAGTGCCCTAACATAGGAGATTTTTGAGATAGGAGCCTTCGAGTGAGTGATTTTTTGCTTTGAAATACAAGCAACATTTGAGATATGAGTAATTGCGTGGATTGGCTGGCTACACACAACCCACCAGTTTACTGCAACTCGGGCATCTCATAGTTTCCCACACCTCAGTCAGTGTGCTTGTTTACCTCGTTGTCGAAGCATCTTTTGTGCATTTACATACTTTATCACATTTCTTTTTATAACCATGGGTCCGAAGAAAGTGAGTGGAAAGGTCAGTGCTCAGAAGAGGATGATGTCTATTGAATTAAAGCATGAAATCATGGAAAAATATGAGCAAGGTATGCGAGTGGCTGACTTGGCAAAGCAATATGGGCGTAGTACTTCAACGATGTGCACTGTGCTTAAACAGAAGGAGTCGATAAAGGGTATAACTCCAGCTAAGGGGGTTATAATAATTTCTAAGCTCCATAGCTCTCTCCATCATAAGATGGAGAATCTACTGATGGTGTGGGTGACGGAGAAGCAGCTTCATGGAGATACATTAACACAGGGCATCATATGCGAGAAGGCTTGAGCGATTTACGGTGATTTGCTGGAACAGACCCCATGCACTTCCACGGACAAAGCATCGAAAGACTCATTTAAAGCCAGTAGAGGCTGGTTTGATAACTTCAGAAAAAGGTCCGGCATTCACTCCATCGTCAGGCATGGTGTGGCAGCGAGTTTGGATGTGAAAGCAGCTGAGGATTACCTCAAAACTTTTTCCGAACTGATAGAAGCCAAAGGATATATTCCCCAGCAAGTCTTCAACTGTGACGAGACAAGGCTTTTCTGGAAGAAGATGCTGAATAGGACTTATATAAAAGCAGAGGAGAAGGCGATGCCAGGCCACAAACCCATGAAGGATAGGCTAACTCTCGCACTGTGCGCCAATGCGAGTGGCGACTGCAAGTTCAAGCCTCTGCTTGTATACCATTCGGAAAACTCCAGAGTCTTTAAGTCACATAAGATTTTAAAAGATAAACTGCAAGTTATGTGGAGGGCAAACCCAAAGGCATGGGTCACTAGCAAGTTCTTTGTGGAGTGGGTAAACCTGGTTTTCGGCCCTTCTGTTAAATATCTACGGGAAAACAACCTAACCATGCAAGCCCTCCTTGTCCTTGACAATGCTCCTGCTCACCCACAGAACCTCGAAGATGAACTCCTTTGAAGAGTTCAGGTTTATCAAGGTTGTTACCTACCTCCCAACACCACTCCTATCCTGCAGCCCATGGATCAGGAGGTGATTTCTAATTTTAAAAAGCTGTACATCAAGCACCTGTTCAGGTGCTGCTTTGAGGTGATGGAGAACACAAACCTCACCCTTCGAGAGTTCTGGAAGAACCACTTTAACATCGTGATATGCCTCAGAATTATTGAAAAGGCCTGGCTGGGTGTTCCAATGAGGACTTTTGACCTCTGCATGGAAGAAGCTGTGGCCTGAGTCTGTAGCCGAAAGGACTTTCGAAGGATTCGAACCCGAGGTGCCAGTGGAGGAAATAGTGTCTCTGGGAAAATCCATGGGCCTGGAGGTGGATGAGAGAGACGTTAATGAGCTCCTTGAGGAGCACTCTTTGGAACTCACCACGGAGGAGTTAATAAGAGTTGCAGTCTCAGCAACATGCGGAGGTTCTCCAAGAAATTGGTTTCAAGGAGGAGCCAGAGGTGGAGGAGATCTCTACAAGTGAGATAAAGGAGGTCTTAGGAATGTGGGAGAGGGTGTCACACTTCATGGAAAAGAAACACCCCGAAAAAGTTGCTACTGGCCGTTCATCAGAGCTGTTCAGTGAAACTTGCCTCACCCAGTTCAGAAACATTCTGAAAAGGAGGAAAAGGCAAACCTCGTTGGACACGTTTTTTTTTTTTTTGAAATTGTCCAAAAAATGCAAAGACCAGTAGCAATTAAGTTCAGTGAAGATTAGTTAAGTTACATTCAGTTTAGGGATAAAGTGTAGCATTAAGAGTGTAACAAATAGGTAAATACACTTTATAAAACCAGTTTATTCCTTTACATTCTCTTTTATTACGTTTTTATACAATATTTGTCATTTATAAATACATTTTTTCTTATTCAAAAACACGTAACAAGAACAATTGTGGTGGCATTTTGGGGCTGGAACAGATTAATGGCATTTCAATTGATTTCAATGGGGAAATTTGCTTTGGGATACGAGAAACTTGATATATGAGCAAGGTTATGGAATTAATTAAACTCATATCTCAAGGTACCACTGTATTCTCATAAAAAATTATAGCTCTAACTCATTCAGAAACTACTTGAGTGATTGTGTCAGAGTAAATCTTAAAAAAATTAACTAATATGAAAAAAATCTCCCAGACAGATTCAGAATTCATGGTTTCACATATTGCCGTGACTACCCATCAGCATCTTCCTAGTCATCAGACCTCTCCTACATTCACCTTTTGCCATTTAGCAGGAAAACCAGCATCAGACACTTTTTCCTACACCCTGAACTTCTGCTCCATTCCAGTTTTGCAGAATGACTATTAAGTATTAAAGATTGTTTAGCACTTACCTGATGCTTTCTCCCAAAAGAAATTAGAAAAATTGACTAGGCATTAACTGGGAAGAAAAAGGATGATCATTAGAGCACTTGCACTCTGACTCACAGGAGTATGTGAACATGAATCATGGGGGATTATGGCTCTTTCCCACAGTGGTAAACTCTCTAAAGGCTGGGAAGGGGCAGAGTGCAAAGTGATCTTGATATAAGCAAACAGCTGCTCCTCCCCCCCATTTACAAAACTGATATCAAATCATATCACAGAGCACTGAAATTGTCAAAGAACAAAATATGAAATGTAACAAGGAGTGTCTGAAAGTATGACCCACTGTACTTGATTTTAATCATTAATCTGGCATCTACCAGAAAATCAAACTTTAACCTTTTCTATAAAATTAACTTAAATGCAACTCACTAGATTATTTTAATGGTTAAAGAAATGATGTATATAAAACCTATTGTGATATTTAGCTCCTAATAAATAGAGAGCAAGTAGGACCTTATTATAATTAAAGAATTAATAAGTTATATATATTTAACTTATATATTATTTAAGTATGTATTTATGAAAATCTGAAAGATCTATCTCAACACTGAGTAACTCAGTTTTTCCAATCCACTTTTCCACTTATTTTCTGATGACGTACTAAAATTAGGTTGGAACATGGGACTGATATAAGGAAATAAATAACTGGAGCAAAAGTAGAGAATTAAAAAATGTAAACCAAAGGAAACCCCAGAGATATATATATATATTTTTTTTTTATGAAGGAAAACATGCAGAAAAAGAATGCAACTCCACTGTGCTTCTTTCATGAATTTTTCAAATGCAACCTCATCTCTGTCTATACGGAGACAATTTGGTCTCCTGGTAAGGCGCTCTGGTGAAGGAACCAGAATGCCAGGTCTCCATTCCTGTTTTGCCACTGGCCAGCCATGTAACCTTGGAGATGATGTATTCCTTCACGGAATTCTTATGAGAATGAAATTAGTTAAATATAGAAAGCATTAAAAAGAGTATGCGTCTGGTGTTTAAATGAAACCTACTCAATAAAGAGCAAGAAGCCCATCAAGTATTGTAATATTCTGGTCATTGCTAATGTTTTCCATCATAACTAATTTGAAAAAAAAAAGAAGAAGCCTAAAGATACAAACATTTTTGGTTCTCATACAATACTTATTGGATCAAAAATGCTGTACCTTGTAAACTGCCAAATGCAAGCCTGTAAATTCATTTCTTGTCAGTTGAGATGGGCGGAGCCCTTTTAATATAAGGGTACTAATATGAGACTTGTTCCCTTAAAGAGAAAAGTTTTAAAAAGGTTAAATTGTTGAGGGGGTAGACAAAGTGATTTTTAAAAGCTCTCTGAGTTAATGATAAATGTCACATTGATGTATGACAGTGTCAGATTTCTGTTCTATAGGACATTTTTTAAGTTTTCTATTAATTGACAACCTTAATTAGTAGTGAACATTTCTATAACACAAAACTTGGGCATCGATGCTGTGCATTTTAATGCATTTGTGTTACATTTTTTTTAATTTTGTGCTCTCATCATCCATTGGCTTTAAAACATAAAAACATGAAAAATCATCTTAATAAACTATTAGGGGGAAAGCTTAGCTAAAAATCTAGTTGTACAGGAATCTTCAGAACATCATTAGCAGTCAAGCGTATTTGGATCAGAGAAGTCTAATCAATTGCTTTGACAGAAATGGTTAAGAGATGTG
>PVJN01021996.1:0-33982 GCA_004026805.1 Lasiurus borealis
TGAGGTTTTTTTTAAAAGAAATCAGAATACATTATTAGTAATTTAAAAAACTAAAACTTTAAGTGACGTTCCTCTAAACTTAAATGAAAAGCAACTTTAATGAGATGAAATAAAATAAAGCAAAAAGTAACAGTCATGAAAAATATATTTACATGTCCAAAATTCTTACCCAGTGTCTGCCGGAAAGATATCTTCCAACCTCTTGCTGTTTGAAATGAACCTGTCTTGAACACCAGAAGCATACTGTTATTGCTGCTCTTAACATTTGGTGGAAGCTTGGAACCACAGAATTTTCCAAGAAGAGGATCACTGATGTTGTAACCATCATAAATTGCCAGGTAGTCTTGTGAGCAGGAGGTGGAGAAAACTACATCAAAATCAATGAACCTGTAAAATGAGTCTTATTAATACTGATGTTCTCCATTTGGATTTCCATTAAATAGTACCTTGAGTTTTTGTCTTTAAAAAGAAGACAAAGGTTAAAGGCAAATGTCTAAGCTTTATTTAATAGGAAATATTAGAAACAGTATACTAATCAGTTCACAAGTTTAACCAAATTTTTTTTAGTAATTCAATATGTCAAAAAATCGTGATAAGCACTTGGGATATAAAAATGAGTTACATATGGCTCTGGACGTCTAGGAGTTTATAGTCAAAGACATTAATTCTACATGAGATTAAGTTTTGACAAGTTTAACTGATATCTATTTATCATTAAGCAACACTTTAGTATTTCAGTCTCTTTTAAAGTATGACACTTACTCTAGTTTCTTGTTATTTGGGGGCTATCAAGTGGTACTATCATCCTATTCTTTACTTATGGGAATATGCTAACAGAGTGGAGGAAACACTGGTTTTAGAATCAGAGCTCCATTCTTATTCCCATAGTCAGTTTTCTTCTTCTTTGAAAATAGAATTTAGAATAAAGTTAACTGAAACAATATGCAAAAACCAAACCGTGGTGTCAGGCATAGAACAGAGTTTTTAAAAACAACAAAACCAGTGATCATTATTGTTTTGAAAATGAGGAATGTGAAATAAGTTATTTCTTATAAAATAAATTTAAAAATCAATGGTAGGAAAGAATGAACTAAATTCTCTTGAATCTTATTTGATTGCCATAATCAGAAATTCACATTTAAGGTTATTGTGGTGATTCCAGGAACCTCACCACATGTCTTGGCTCTTTGCCTTCTGATATTTGCTAGGACTGCCTTCCTATGTGCACTCTGAGCTTTGACATGGCCCTAAGCCTCACATCTCCATGGCCACAGCAAGTTTAATTGTGGTTGGGTCTACCTTTTGGAACAATTTTATGAAACCACCGCTTAGTTTGCCACATTGCCTGCCCATTGCAGTGATGGTCCTGGAAGCAAATGCATAAATAAAGTTTCCATCAGCCTGAGCCCCTGAGTGACCACAGGAAGCCAGGCCTCTGGGCAGGTTACATTGGATATACTCATCCGAGTGAGAAATAAACTCGCTGAGTTAAGCTACTGTGCCTTTGGGTTGTTTGTTATCACTTATAACCTATCTTGAGAGATATATCCCTAATTTTTTTTAATGGCCTAATATGGTATTTTAGTCTAGGCCTTATGCTTTGTCATTTCAAGTAACTATTCACAGAACTCCCAAATAAGTGAGGCCTTCTGACCTTTTTTTTTCTTTAGGATTTTATGATTTATTTACTAATGGCTTACTTTTAAAAATTTTGTTTAAAGTATTATTTGGAAAAAAATAAAATAAAAGTTATTTGCTCTCGTGACCTCATTTTTAAACTCTTCTGCTTACTTAGTGTTCTTTTCTTTTGCTAGCAGCTATAATAAATAACACATAGCATAGAGTAATTTGAAAATATTTAACAATAAAATACTTGGAAGCACTTTAAGAAAAAAAGAATGAACTATTTTTTTTCCAAAAAGGTTTGATTGGCTGATTTTTTAAAAACTGATGATGAAGATCCAGATGAAAAAATTATTTAACCACACGTAACACTAAATGTTCTGTAAAGGAAGATGAAGGCAGAACAATAGCTAGATTAATTTCTACTTTTATTCTTTATAGATCACATATTTATTTTCTACAACATAAATTTACAAAGGAAAATAAAAAATTGTGCCCAAGAGGACTCAAAGCTATATTTGGCTTTTTATTTTACACCATTTTCCCAAAAGAGCACAGAAGTTTCCTGGAAATCCCATGGACAGAAACCCCATGGAATATTCCATGGCATATTTTGAGAGCCTTCCTACAAAGATATATGTTTTACTAATGTCTAGAACTTCTGCAGCACCTAGAATACTAGAATAATATCTGTTTCATAGATACACAGGTAGAAAGTAGTCTCTTAGAAATATTACAATAAATAATTTTTCAAACATGGGGATGTAACTTTGATATAGTGTGTGGCAACAGCCAAGGCAGGAAACAAGAAAAACATACCCATGCGTGCGCGTGCGCACACACACACACACACACACACACACACACACACACACACTAACCATAATCCTATACGTGTAAGAAACAAATATTGGTCCCTAACCAGTTTGGCTCAGTAGATAGAGTATCGGCCTGCAGACTCAAGAGTCTCAGGTTTGATTCCAGTCAAGAGCATGCACCTTGGTTGCAGGCACATCCCCAGTAGGGGGTGTGCAGGAGGCAGCTGATTGATGTTTCTCTCTCATCGATGTTTCTAACTCTCCAGCTCTCTCCCTTCCTCTCTGTAAAAAAATCAATAAAATATATATTTTAAAAAGAAATAAATATTGGGCTCTAATGGCAAATGATAAGAACCAACCCTTATGCTTCCATTCTGGGCAGGCTATCCCTTCATAGGCCTCCTGCATCTATAATTTGGCAATATTTTTTGTTTTTGTTTTTTATTCCTATAAGTTAAAGGACTTTTTTTGGCTCTGTGGCACAACTTCCTTAACTATCGTCCCAGATGAGATCTGCAGTTTCCTTCAAGGCCCTGTCTATAGACCACTTACTGTCTGATAGAGGAACCAAATCAAGCTTTATGAGACCTGTCTTACAGTCCTTGGGCCCATTAGGTACATGAGGCCTCTGGAGTTAAATGCAGAGACTTTATGATTTTTAGGGGGAGGTGGGAGGAGTGGTCCTAGCCCATCAAGCTTCTATAAAAGTTCTGTATTGCTGCAAACTCTCCCAACCCTCAGTTTCCCACCACAAGCTGTATAACCCTGAAACACAAGAGCTAGAATACTCATTTAGACAAAAGCAATATGGAACTTTATCATTGGAAAACTGGAGGCTACATTTCCTTCATCAGACATAGGAGTAAGTAGGATTAGGAAAAATTCTACTGATGTGAGATATCTTGAATAGCACCAATTTAGAGGTGTTCTGATACACAAAATAAATTTCTTAAGTGGTTAGAAGAAATTTTACCCTTTCAGAGATAGCATAGGAATATACTAGAGACATGGTATTGAGAAGAAACCTGACATGGATTCAGATATTGACCCTTCATTTAATAGTGCATTGCTTTGAGAAAGTTATTTAACCTTTCTGGAGCCTCAGTTCCTTACCTATAAAATAAGGTTGATAATACATATCTTATATGACTGTTTTAAGAAATGAATAATAAAATTATGGAAAGTGTTAAAGGTTTGTTTTTGTTTTTGTTTTTGTTTTTGTTTGTGTGTGTGTGTGTGTGTGTGTGTGTGTGTGTAAATGCCCAAGAACTGGAAACTCTTTCTCTTTACCCTTGGATTTCAAGATAGGATTATAATTTTACATCCATTATAAGCTCCTTTGAACCTGTTGAAAAATTATAGCATTCATTTTAACAGGTGGGGTGCCTGTTTTTCTTCCTTACCTGGTAACCATGTGCTATTGGCTTGTGTGGAAAGTAGGAGGCCTGTTTCCCTTCCTCCCTTCTATGTTTTGATGAGAATCGATGCTCTCCATTATTAAGGAAAGCTGTAAACCAAGCTAAATGATTTTCTTAAGAAGGTGAATTTGTCTTACATACTTGAGCAGAATCACCTTGTCGTCTCTCACAGTGATGTTATACAAGCAGTACATGTTGTTAGGGTAGTCTGAGTACGCATAAGCAGGGCTTTTGATAATTCCAGTGGAGAAGTTGAACATACCACCACAGGCTGCAATGAAAGACAAAGATATGCAGAGAACAATTAGTACTCACACCCTGGAAAAATAGTTTTGAGATAACCTTTACTACTCTACCTTTTTCTCCTGAGAAATAACTATTTTTCTTAAAGCAACTTAAAGCTCCCTTCAGTCTGCTTACAATTAATTCTGATTTTTCTACCAAGGTAGAAGGAGGAGACAGTATGGGGAAAATCAGGGAAGAATACTTAAGGCACATCTTGGATGAAATAAGTCTGAGTCAAATTAATGGCCAGAGTGAAAACAATAAGGAGAAACATTTCAAGTGTTAGGTGTAACTGTCCTTCCTCTATATTAGGTTCAGAGTGATGACAGTGATCGCTGGAAATGTAGAAAAGGTGAACAGAATCCAAGGCATATTGTGGGCATATGAACCCAGAAGGTCTGCCCACTAGAAATCTTCAATAATATCAATTCAGGTTTCCTCTGTCCAAAATAGACTATTAGAAAGTGAAGTATTGGAACTCATTTTTGGAACATTTGAGCTTAGTTCCCTCTGTGGACCCCAATTCATAGCTCCTGGGTCTTGTATATTTCTATTTAGTGTGAGACTGGTAAGGACTCTACTTGCCCACATTGGTGTTACTAGCACTCAGCAACATGAGGAGGGCAGGCCCACTCCCCAGTCGGACTCCAGTACTCAACTGCCCAGTGTCCTTAGTACTCCAATTAATCAATAAAACAACAGCCATAACATTATAATAAACCTATTTTTTTTAATATAACATTATTATTATTTTTGCTTAGACTTACATATAAGGAGTATCATCATTGTGCCACTTAATGATGGAAAGTGCTCTTCCATCATTACAGTGAGAAAGGTTTATGTTTATTTTATTATCTGATTCTAAAATTAGAATGGGGTTAGTATATTTTGATACTATCTTTATGGTTTATAAACCATCAACGGACATTTCCCACTTGTATGTCTTAGAAATGAGAAGCAAGTGGTGGCTGCCATGTGAGGCTGTTTACTTATTCATGTACTTCACCTCAGCTGAGCCCACTTTCCAGGGAAAGCTCCTCTCCATGTATAGGCATATACTCAGATCCCTGTGGACGTATGGAGTGAATTCAGTGTCAGATTTGTGTGGCCATTACTCCATTTCATCTTGTACACAATTATGTGGCCTCTGAAAACTTATCAAAGCCTAAATAACTCCCAAATTTGTACATGTCAGGATTTGAAATCTTATCAACAAAACTCTTTATTCCTCCAACATTAGTGAAAGGGACACTCAGATCTTGCAAAAGTATTGTTTTGTTTTTTGTCTTTACTTGGCCAAACCCATTGCTAAAAGTAGGAAGTTAAATAATTGTCTTTCAAATAAATTACTGTTCCCATCCACAGAGAAGACGGAAATATTCACTTACTCATAATAAAAGGCCTTCACAGTTCAATCATGTGAGCTGCTACCTGAGTCCTGACCTCATTTGTAAAGTATTATTGTCTGTGGCTTTGCAGGTAAGTTGGCACAGCCAGTATAGAATTGAGCAAAGGGCATTCCCCCAGTTGTCTTGTTGAATAAAAAAATGGATTATTTTATTCTTTTGGTACAACCAGTGTTTTGGAGAGTTACATTATTGCTTTATGTTCTTTTAGCCTTTAATCCTTCATTTTCCTAAAACATCGTGTGCAAACTTCCACATAGCCACTGTTAGGAAACTAACCATTCATATGAATGAAGTGGGAAAAAAACACTGTTAGGAAACTAACCAACCAAGTTTATTGCAGGAGAAGAAAGGGCTACCCAAAATAGGGAAATATATTTGCATGATTTTCAAGTAAACAGATTGGATTGTCTTTAAAGAATTAAAAGAGCCTGGTAACTACAGAGGCCTTTGCCCAGTCTACGACTCATCTTCTTACTTTGATTTTGACATGAGAAGCTGCAAACTATCAATGTTTCCTTTACCTTTAAGGCCTGTGCTTTTTGTATGTTGTTGAAAAAAATCCTACCCTTAAAGTCTTTGAATTTCAAATTGGTGATTTATGAATCACAATTACAACTCCTAAGGACATTAGTCAAGAAAAATATTTCACACATCATTATGGCTACTCACAGGTTTTCCGGTAAAAAAGCTTAAATCCAAAGTCGGTGGTATGTGAATTAGAATAGAAGTTAAGCAGCACTGGACCAGAGATGGTAACAGGAGACGGGACCTCATCACCACACATAGTAGCAAAAGGTGTGGAGGCTCGGCTGTAGCCCCTAATAATGTGCAGGCCATCATTGTCACAGCTTCCCGTTACGGCTGAGCGAGCTGTAGGAAGCATGGAACAACCAGCATTTTAATCAGAAGCAACATAAACAATCAATGCTGTAAACACCAAACAAAAATGTAATGAAGATTCATGCAATTTACATAGAAATGGTAAGTCCCTATTTAATTAGTTTCCTGAGGATTTTTCCTACTGACAAACCCAGCTCAGGTGTGAGGACACAAGTAGAACATCACAGCAGATAAATCCACTTTGAAATAACCCAGAATTTTCTTTCTTTATCAAATGGCTCCTTCATTCAGTGATTAAAAACAATTTTGCTTCCCAGGGACCTTCAATAGTACCTGAAGACACTTTTTGCTATATGCAGGGGTAGGCACTGGCATGGAGTGGATAGAGCCAGGGATGCTGCTGAGGGTGCTATAATGCTCCTGGCATCCCATGTCCCTGCCCTGAAGGCACAGCAAAGGTGGCCTGGCCCCAAATGCCCTCAGGGCTGCTCCTGAAAAACCCAGTTTTAACTTGAGCTATGTGCAAATAAAGAACTCCCATCATGGAGAGATAATTAGAAATTTCTTAATATTTTTCAAACAATGGTTATAAATGTTCATATAATCAATATTAACTTGAGTTCAGTGGTTGTAAAATATATATCATCATTTTTGTTTTGTAATTATAAATAAATAAGTTCCAATACATCCTAAAGAAAAATAAAAAAATAAACAAAAATTATAAAGCCTTTTATTATCACAACTATGCAATCATCTTTATATGTGAATTATACTCTTAAAGCAAAAATTGGGGTCATATTGGCCATGCTCTTGCATAACTCAAATTTTATTAACCTAAAATAACATAACACATGCAGTTTTATGTGATTAAATATTTTTCTAAAGCATTAAATTTAATAGATGTAGCAAATTCTGACACATTGATGCACCATTCTGTGTTCAATTAATCCCTAGGATTGATAATTCTATTTTCCCCATGATTTGTGATAAAAAATGCTATTGAAACAAACATTCTATACATAAGTATATGTGGAAGTTTCTCCTTATTTCATTAAAATACATTTTTAGAAGGCAAGTTACTGGTACTAAAGTAAGTCTTTTTCAGTTTCTCAAATGGCCCTTTGGAAAGGTATTACCAGCTGACAGTCCCACAGCACTTTAGATAGTTGACATCTCCCCCAAACTACATTTTCAATCCCCATAGAGAAAGCTTGTTCCTGTTCAAAATAGTTCCCCACTTACGTCTCCCTATTTACTGCTCCCCATCCCTAGGCAGCCAACTCCGTATTAACTTACTTTCAGTCTGTATGCATGTCTGTTTTGGACTTTTTCCATAAACAGAATCATGTAACATAGGGCCTTTTGGGACTGGCTACTTTTACTTAATGTTTTTGAAGTTCATTCATATTGTACCAAGGTTGGATGGTATTCCATGACATATACAGTCCACATTGTGTTTACCCATTCAGTAGTTGATGGACATTTTATTTGATTCTGCTTTTGGCTATTATGAATAATATGGTTATGAATGTTCGTGTACAAGGTTTTTTTGTGGATATATGTTTTCAATTATTTTGAGTATAAAATAGGAATAGTATTGCTGATTTGTATGGCAACTTTATGTTTAGTTTTTTGAGGATCTATCAGGCTGTTTTCCAAAGAAGCCGTACCATTTTACCACACTACTAGAAATGCATGAAAGTTCCAATTTTCCACATAATTACCAACACTATTATTGTCTTTTTTATTATAGCCATCCTTGTGAGTTTGAAGTGGTAGTTCACTGTGGTTTTGATTTGCATTTCCTTCTGACTAATTATGCTTAGAGTCTTTCATGTCCTACTTGACCAAATATTATAATTTTCTCAATTTATTGAATCAGGCTTTGAGAAACTACATTTCAATATTTTATATGATTGCATGCTATGACATGGTGGACTCTGAAACCAGACTGCCTGTTTGCTATCAGAACACTCTTATAAATTAAATAAATTATTATGTACATTTATGTTATAATTTCAAGTCCCCTGGCTATAGGTTTTTTTCAAGGCAGGTTGGGGGGCATGTGACCTAAACCAACTCAGAATAAGTTTCAAGTTCCTTGCTTGAAATTTGAAGTAGACAGTAGTGAAAGAAAAAAATATTTCTAGCCTTTGCCAATTTCCATCTATAAATATTCCCCCATAGCCAATTTCAAGCTACCAACATGAGATCACTAAATTCAGAATTTGGAATAGAGGAGCATGACTGACTATTGCAAGACGGTATAAGTCAACTCCACATGCCACTGGTTGGTGGCCCTCCTAGAGGTGCTTGAGGAGTACACAACCTCACTGTGAGGGCAGCTACCCTATACCCGAAGAGGAGCCCACCTTAGGGAGAGGCTCACGCTGAGAAGCAGAGTGAGAATGAAAATGTAGAATATTGGAAGACACCATTAAAATGCTAGACTAAGCAGATTTGAGGCATACCCAACTTTGAGTTTTTCCAGAAGCAAAGCCAATTAATTACCCTTTTATGTGTAAACCAGGTTGAAGTAAGTCTCCTGTTATTTATACCACAGAAACCCCTAATCAATATAGTATGGATTATCATAATCATAATCATTATTGTTATCATTTTTTATATAACCCTGCTATCCTAATCACTGTTGATAGGTTGCTTAATTACTCCAAGGTACACAATCAGACCCAATCTAGGCCAATCAGATATGTTCGAATTGTAACTTAGTAAGAGGCAACCTATAATAATAAAAGTGTAATATGCAAATCAACCTAACTACTGAACAGCAAACGACCATACTATGACATGTACTAGCACCAGGCCAGTCAAGGCAGTGCGATGCTATTGGTCAGGGGCCCCAACAATCACCCACAATCATGCTACTGGCCAACAAGGCAATCAATAGTGGGGGAGGCTTCACCATTGCCCCCAAAAGGGAAGGCCAGGCCACCCTTCCTGCAGTAATCGATTGTGGAGCTCCAATTGGATAGGCGGGGCCTCCCTCTGCTGGGCGATTGATCACAGCGCCCCGCAATTGTTCGCTCCGAAGAGGGAGGCCCAAGCTGTGGCAGGTGGGGGAGGCCTCCCTCTGCATGGTGATCAGAGCCCCATGATCAATTGTCTCAAAGAGAGAGGCCCAGGCTACCAGGCCAGCGGCCCTGAGGCAGGTGCGTGGGGCCTCCTTCTATGGGATCTGGGGGTCCCGCAATTGATCACCCCACAGGGGAAGGCCCAGGCCACTGGCCAGAGATGCTGTGGCAGATATGCGGGCGCCCAGTTATCTCTTCACAGAGGGAGGCCCAGACCTGCCAAGTGATTGCACCCCAAACCTGTCATCTGCAGAGGGAGGCTTTGGATGGGAGGGGAGGGGCAGGCAGTGCTGCACAGATGGCAAGCAGTGCAGCTGTGGGGGCGGGGCCAGCTGCCAGCAACCAAGGGAAGGAAAGTCCCAATAGGCCCTGATCACAGGCCAGGCCTGGGAATCCCAGATTGTGAGAGGGTACAGGGTCGAGTGAGGGACAACCCTCCTTTCCTTCCCACTCTCTCCCCATGTCCTCCCCCCCCCCCCCCACAGGAATTTCATCTATTGGGCCTCTAGGCAACAATAAAAGCCAAAGTTGTTCAACTTTGAAAATATCCGCAGCCGTCTCCTGACACGTGAAGGAAGCCATGCTGCTGTGCAGAAAGAACGATAAGCAAGGGGGAAAGAGAGAGCATGCTGAGATTATTGTTCTGGCTTCCACATGTTCTGGAAGCCATTTCTGCCCTTCTTATTTTTAAACCTTCCTTTGAGGCGATGAGATAACTTATAAACTCTCAATGATATCTAAATTAATTTAAAGGTAATCTACCACTTTAAATTGAAAGACCCTTGGTGAATGCATTTTTTTACATATTTGTACATTAAAACATTCCCTCCTCTTTTTAGATCTGAATATTATCTTAGATAAAATTGATTTTTTTTCCAGAAAATATCTATGCAATATAAATCTCAAGTCATTTAGGAATATATCTGGCTCCTTAGCTAGGTTTCTATCTAGCTTGAAGAAAATAAGAGTTATAAAACCAAAACCATGGAATGAAAAGAAATATTGCTGATATTAGATTAAAATCTTGGCCTCATATTGATCAAATAGCCTGCTATGCAGATGTCCTCTGAGTATTTAAGTTGTTGGTCTGCTGATAAAGATTAACACAGTAACAGTTGTCTTAG
The DNA here is from genome assembly GCA_004026805.1 of Lasiurus borealis. Classification (NCBI taxonomy): domain Eukaryota; kingdom Metazoa; phylum Chordata; class Mammalia; order Chiroptera; family Vespertilionidae; genus Lasiurus; species Lasiurus borealis. The sequence goes on from PVJN01021996.1 coordinate 10,610, forward strand.
AAAATTATGAAAGGACTGTGAAAAATAAGGTAAAGTTTAGCATATGCTTGATTATTCTTTAAAATATTTAATTAAAATAGCTCAATTATAAAAAGGTCACCATGAAATAGAAGTGGTATATTTTTGTTAAGATATAATCAAAACTTATTAACTGTTTATTCTAGGAAAAGGTCTGTATTCAACAATAAGGAAGTTGGGAAGCAGAAGTTGAGAGGAGATTTTAATATTTTGTAGGCAGCAACAGAATAGCAAATAACTAAACAAATCATTAAAGATAATCTTCTCTCTTAAAACCTGACTCAACCAATTGCAAAAGTTATGATATTTGGCAAGTTGCTTAATGGATTAAACATTCTTATATCTTTTTCAGTAGTCATTTCTTTAAGGTAGGGTGTCCTTCCAAATTTCTTAAATATTACATAATATAAGATTTTATAAAATTACCTAAAGTCTAAAAACATATCAAGGATTATTATAAAGAATAAAATATAACGATGCCATTAGGGATAAAGTAATTCACCAATATACATATTTTTCTCAACCTCTACATCATTGTATTAGATCAGAGATAGCCTGATTTTTCCATGAGAAGACACTTGGTGACAGGTATCAGAAAATAGTGATATTAAATACTTTTCCATAATTATAGAGATAACCAATTGAATATATAACCAAAGCATACACAAAACTCTCAAGTAGAATAGGTATAGTTAAATGCAACCAGTATATTTGTCTTTTCGGGAGAGAAAGGAACTTAGTCAAGGTCTGGAAAAAGTTCTCCAAGGAGTAAGATAAATATTAAAATTGAGTTTATGACCAAGAGATAGCATTCAATCAAGTATCTGAGCACATGTCAGGAAGAGAAGAGAAATTGAACAATACTTTTTCCTTGGACTAGAGCCTCTGTCATGGGATAAGGAGCTACATTTATTCTTAATTCTATCTTCAGTAAACAATTTGATGTATATTTACTACTGAAATCTCTAAAATGTAAGATGACCCTTCATAATTTGCTTTGATCTAGTCTCCATTTTTCTAAAAATCTTCAAAAGACATTTATTATTTGAAATGAGTAGGGCTCTACTCAACATATTAAAATATAATTTTTAACATATTGGGCTTTATTACAGAGCAATATTCAAATCTGAATTCCATTATGATTCCAAGAATTTGAAGAGAATTGAAAGAAAGTCAAGAATGAGTAACTCAGCAAATTGCATGAACTTGTGGAATTTAGATTTAGACTGACTGCAATTTTTTCGCTAAGAGTCAGAGAGGCTAAGAGCAGGAGAGATAGGGGAAAATCCTTTTGGTTGAAATATTTTAATGTTGTAGATCAGATAAAATTTTTTCAGTAAAGTTGAAAAAGAGTTCTAGGGAGAGTCAGGTGAGTTGGGGGATAACAATGAATAATATAATTGTCTGTCTAATTAACTTTGTTTTAAGTAGCTGGAAATCTCAATGGAGAGCATGATTCAGTAAGAGGGAGAAGTGATTAGTAGTATAAAACTATGCTCCATAAAGTGTGCAGGCCAAAGTTTTAAACACAGGGAAGTGAAGGATCTCACATAACTAAAGAGTCTTATCTAGTGTTCAACCAATTTGAATAAAATATCAATAAGACTATTTCAAAAGAACCATTGCCCAATGCTTTCTAAGGCAATGAATTGTGAAATGTGCTTACATTCTGATTTCTTCAGAAATAATTGAGAAAGCAAAGAGAAGAAAGAGTAAATGAATGGCAAATGGTAAATGGATGAAGCCACTTAAAAATAAATTTAGACTAAATGGGGGAAAGGGGATGTGAACTAAGACAACTGACAAAACTCATTGTTTTTGTGCTTCTTAGTAAAAAAATGGGTGGGGGATGAAAAATCTAATTTTCTTTCCTTTTAGCTGTGTATTGGTATGTAGCCTGTAAACCAGGACTTCTAAATTAAAAAGTATTCAAGAAAATATTTTATAGGACTTCCTATCTGGCTGTTCTAGAAATTTAGCCCCATCCCTCTTGGGGCTTTTGAGGCCATCCTAGAGGACAGTGAGCAAAAGCATCAGCCTTTCTGGTTCTCTTCATTTTCTGTGCTCCGGTGTCCTCTCCAAATCTTATCAGGAAATACTCTAGATCTGAGAAAAACTGAGTTTAAAATTTGCATAGATACAGGAATTTTTTAGATAAGAATTTCTCAACCCCTCATTATCATCAAGGTGAATCAGTATTACTATTTAATTTTAATCATAGAAAAATCAAGGCATAGAAGGCATTCACTTGCCTTAGGTTACTACATCCACAAGCTGCTTTATCTACGAAGTTAAAAAAAAAGCCTATGAACTTGGAGGCATCTACTTGGCCATATGAACAGTAAAAATACAAAAATATACTTTTACATTTCAATATTTAGGAAAATAAAATAAGTATTTAATGATATCTGATTAAAAAATAAGAACAAACATTGGAGATTTCACTCTTATCATTCACTGTTAGTATTTGTATGTTTCTGGTTGTATTTTTGATGAAAAGAAAATTTTTAACTTGTTAATTCCCAATTTTATTTTACAACTTTTGAAGATACTATTCAGAATACCAAGAACCATTTTAGTCTTGAGTTTATATTCAGAAAAAAAAAAAGTTGTCTTAAAATATATAAATAAATGCTCAAATAAAAATTTCCCCTATGACTGTTAACTGATTTCACTGGAATTTTTATACTAAAGCAGTGATTATATAGAAAACATGAGAAGTCTGTAGTTTCTAGAATGACTAGTATTGAAGATGTAATAATAATGAAAAAGAGAAATTTAGGCCAACATAAAATATGATAACATGCTTTTATAGCAACTTCAGTGGAAAGTAATTTTAAAAAAAGGAAAGAAAGTAGTTCACTGAACCTTTGTAATATCCCTGTATGGAAATAACCAGCATACAGTTGAATAATCAGTATACCTGCCTAAAGAGCAAACCTCAGTGTTTAGTAAACACAATGCATGGAAAAATGTATTTGTAGTATTTTATAGCCTGGGAAAGGCTACCAAAAGGCTACTGAGGTTAATGATGGCTCTACTGGGATGGTAGGCTCAGAAATGCTTAGTCATTTGGATATAGTGCCTCAGAAACAGTTCCTATGGTCTATAGTAGTGGTTCTCAACCTTTCTAATGCTGCATCCTTTTAATACAGTTCCTCATTTTGTGGTGAGCCCTGACCATGAAATTATTTGTGTTGCTACTTCAGAACTGATTTTTGCTACTCTTAATGAATCATAATGTAAATATCTGTGTTTTCTGATGGTCTAAGGCTCTACAGCAGTGGTTCTCAACCTGTGTGCTGTGACCCACAGGTTGAGAACTGCTAGCAGGGTCACCTAAGACCATCAGAAAACACAGATATTTACATTATGATTCATAACAGTAGCAAAATTACAGTTATGAAGTAGCAACGAAAATAATTGTATGGTCCTGGGTCACCACAACATGAGGAATTATATTAAAGGGTAGCAGCATTAGAAAGGTTGAGAACCACTGGTCTATAGCATCTTGAAAGTGCCTGAAAAAAAGTTGTGATTTTTCTTGAGAGCAATCCTTTTTATCACAACACTAGAGGCCTGATATGCGAAATTTGTGCACTAGTGGTTGGGGGGGAGGGGCATGGAGAGGGTGTCCCTCAGCCCAGCCTGCAATCTCTCCAATCTGGGACCCCTTGGGGGATGTCTGACTGCTGGTTTAGGCCCGATCCCACAGCCTGCGCACTCTCACATCCAAGACTGCTGGCTCCCAAACGCTCACCTGCCTGTCTGCTTGATTGCCCCTAACCGCTTATGCCTGCCAGCCTGATCACCCCCTAACCACTCCTCTGCCAGCCTGATTACCCCCAACTGCCCTCCCCTGCAGGCCATCTTGTGGTGGCCATCTTGTGTGAGGGTGTGATAGTCAATTTGCATATTACCTCTTTATTATATAGGATACTGCTCTTGAATTCCTTGGGCTCACTTTAGAAGGGATAAGAGGTTATTTTTACTGTAGCTAACGAATCTCTGGCTTTTTTTAGCGTTGTTCAATGAACATTAGCATGGATATGGTTAGGGATAAGAATCTAATTATAAATTTGATTAATGTTACCCTTTCTGGGAAATCATTATAATTTAATTAATCCGTAACTGGAAATCACTCACTTAGCAGTTTGAAAATACTGTGTACTTGTAACACTGGACATGTTACAAGGCATTATCATAAAGATTTTATCTATTTTTAAAAATCAGTCTTTTCAACGGGGTGATGACTAGCAAATTCATTAATAGAAGTCAAAGTCACTTAATCTACAAAACTAAATATCTGCTCAGAGGCCACATCTGGAGATTTGACTAGCAGCAGAAGTAATGGCGAGTCAGATGAATTATAGTTCACAAAATATGTTTCTACAGGCATTATCTGACTTTTATAACTACTATTTTATATTTTTAAAAATGAATGTGATTATCAAAAAGATTAAGTAATTTGAACACAGTAGGTAACTAGTTAAGTGGTCAACCTGGCATTGGGACCCATCCTGAAATGCTGTGCTCTCCCCAACCACAGCCTACATCAGGTGTCAGAGTATTGTCCCTTTCCTCCACCTACTCAGCAAACCTCAGTGCATGACTGCTTTGGGCAGTGTTCGGCAAACTGCGACCACCTGTGTAGCTCTTCCACAAAATATGATGGCCTGGGAGAATCTATTTTGAAGAAGTTGCATTAGAAAAAGTTTAGGTTTAAAAAATTTGTCTCTCAAAAGAAATTTCAATCGTTGTACTGTTGATATTTGGATTTGTTAACTAATGAGTTTGCCGACCACTGGCTTATAGTAAGTATAGGTTCCCTTGTAAATAATACATATCCCATTGATTTCGGCAGTGCTTTTTGTGGCAACATTTCATAGCATAAATACCGGTGTCTCCTATTTCACTCTAAAGGATATTGGCATATGACATTCATCCATTTGTGTAATTTAATGAGAACAGATGCCCATACCAATGCCACATGTTTTCCCCTGTTGCTAAAACAACTTTCCTCTGATATAAAAATAACAGAAAACATATAAAGAAGAAAATAAAGGTCACAATCTATGGCGCAGTGGTAACAGCTCTTCAAGTATGGCTTAAGCACCTTATAGCTTTTATTCACATGTATGTTATTTTAAAGAGAAAACTGAATCATCTTACACAACTGTTTCATTTTCCCTAGTACTATATATATCATGAAGATCTTTTTATATTAAAGATTTGGTGTTAGTAAATGCTGTAAAGATTATATTTAATTTCATATTCCATTTTTACAGTGACATACATCTATTTATACTCAGCATTTTCTAGCAAATAAATTTGCCCAAAGCCACAGCTTATAGAGATATGGAAAAAAGAGGTCAGAGTAAAAAGATCAAGTGAGTGAGAGGCTTTGTATAATTTATCAATGTATGAGGACTGACATGTCATTTTTATTTTCATGCAACATAAATTTCATGGATACTGAACACTGCAGAACATTTTGTTAAATGTAACTTTTCATTTTCATAGTGGACTATCTAAAGAGAAAGAAGTTTTGATTATGCAAAAGTAGCTTGTTATATTTACTGATTAGTTATAATTTAAAAATGGAAAATTAGTTTCTAAAAAATATTAGTGACTAAGGGGTTGAAAAACACCCATTTATAGAAGAGATCTTTCTTTTGCAATATCAAATGTAGCCACAGGCCAGCCCAAACCAGAAGGTCCACTGTTCCTGTAGTGAACCCAAAGAGGTTAGAAATTTCTCAAAACTATGGAACTGATAAAAATAAAAAAGGAAGAGATGAAAAGGTGTCCCACAATAATCATATCTAATAAAGAGTAATGTGCAAATTAATCATCACTCCTCTACATCCAAAGCCATGCCCACAAGCCAATCAGGAGCAGTAATGCAAATTAACCCAACCAAGATGGCTGTGGCCACACAGAGAGTAGGAGGGAGGCTTGGGTTTCTCCAGCGATGGAGGAAGCCAAGCTTCTGCAGCCCTGGCCTGTCTTCGCCTCCACTTAAGGATACAGAGTTTCAATTATAGAAGATAAATAAATCCCAACAGAAATGGCTGCCACCACAGAGCAAGCAGGAGGCTTGGCTCCACTACAGGTTACAAAGTTTCAATTGTAGAAGATAAATAAATCCCAGATACCAGGGCTTCCACTTGGGTCATCAAGAGGCATGGCCAGCCTGCAAACCACCCAAGGCCCCTTGCCTAGGTCACCCCACACCTCAATGGAATCCCCACACTGATCCGGAACACCCTTCAGGGCAAACCAGCTGGCCCCCACTCATGTACCGGGCCTCTATCCTATCTAATAAAAGAGTAATATGCAGATTGACCATCACTCCAACACACAAGATGGCTGTCCCCATGTGTTCAAAGATACTGCCCCCATTGGACACAAGATGGCCACCACAAGATGGCCAGCTGTGGAGGGCAGTTGTGGGCAATCAGGCCAGCAGAGAGGGCAGTAGGGAGGGACCAGGCCTGCAAGGGAGGAAAGTTGGGGGTGATCAACCCTGCAGGGGAGGGAAGTTAAGGGTGACCAGGCTGGCAGAGGAGGGAAGTTGGGGGTGACCAGGCCTTCAGGGAAACACAGTTGGATTGGTGCCAGGTCTGTAGGAGAGAGCAGTTGGGGGTGACCAAGCCTGCAGGAGAGAGCAGTTAGGGGTGACCAGGCCTGCAGGGGAGGGCAGTTAGGGTTGACCAGGCCTCCAGGGAAGGGCAGTTAGAGGTGACCAGGCCTGAAGGGGAGGGCAGTTAGGCATCTATCTGGCTGGCAGGGGAATGGTTAGGGGGTGATCAGGCTGGCAGGAAAAAGCAGTTAGGGGCCATCAGGAAGGTGGGCAGGTGAGCAGTTGGGAGCCAGCAGTCCTGGATTATGAGAGGGGTGTCCAGTTGCCTAAACGGGCAGTCAGACATCTCCTGAGGGGTCCCAGATTGGAAAGGATGCAGGCTGGGCTGAGGGACATCCCTCCAACCCCATGCATGAATTTCTTAATAAAAGTAAAGTTCAGATATTTATTAATTTTGCTTTGATAGATTATTTCTCTTGCTAGCATGTTTATAGAACATGTATGATTGTATATACATATATACATATATACACACATGCATATTTAGTGCATGATTATATACATATATATATTTATACATGTATACATAGAGTATAAATGCAAAAGAATAAATTAAAAACTATTATTAAAATGCAATACATTTAAGACTTATTTTCCTTAAGCTATTTTTGTGATGCTTGTGTTCTTAAAGTTTTTGTTATTTTTTCACTTCTGGATGAAATATACAGCATGGTACATGTGTTCTTAAAACATTGGGTGGAATTTAAATCAAGTTTATATCAAATGTACTCTAGCATTTTAAATATTTTCTTCAAGTGGTGATTTTATACTATCTCTACCTCTACTATCCATCATTCTTTTATTAAGAATCAATTGAATGTTTCATTGTAAGCATGACAGACTGATGAATCTCAGAGGAAAGGGGGTAGGGGAAAAGGGAAGAAATTAACCAAAGAACTTACATGGATATATGCATAATACTTGGATACAGAAAATAGTGCAGTGAAGGCCTGGAATGGGAAGGGGAAGGGGGCAAAGCTGGGAAAATGAGGGACATCTGTAATATTCTCAACAATAAATATTTAAAAAAATCAATTTTAATTCACATAAGAATAAACTTACCTTCCAAATGGAAAGACACAAAAGTCAAGGAGACCACAGACAGAGAATTAGCCTCTATGAAATAAGTGCAATTCATATTGTTGTCATATTGCTTTGGGTAGTTTGGAGAAATAATGTAGCCTGAAGGTTTAGTGAAATTACTCCCACATCCTATTTAGGAAGAAAAAGGCATTATCAGAATACACAGTATCTTCTTATCAGTGAAGAGAAAAACTCAAATTTCCTAAATTTTATAGAGACATATTCCCTGAGGTACTCCAAGTGCAAGAAAAAGTAACTAAGAAAATGGAATTCTCATTTAAAAAAATAAATGAGAACATTACACATTTTTAGAAAATACTGCAGGGTTTTGGTCTAAGTACTAGAAATTTTACCACAAATCTATTAAAAATAATTTAATTTTAAGATAATAAAGACTAACTTAGAAAAGATTTAATATGATTTGTATAGATAAAGAAAAAAGTGATTTGTACATGATTGGTACAGAAATAGCTTCTTATATTACTAGGAAACTATATTATTTCATTACCATTGCAATCTTTCCACAAAAAAAAAAAGACAAAAACCTGCTTTTCTGCTTTTCTTTTAAAGTTGAATGTACTAATCCCAACTCATAAAATTCTCACAGGCATCCCTAGTATCAGAAATAGAACTACCTTTTTATCAGGAAAATGACATGTTTCCATATAGCCACTAGCTTGTTACTCCATATCACTTGCTAATCTATCACATAAAAAAAAAAAATCAGTATCCCTTAAACTGATAGTAAAGCACATAGTTATACACATATACATGGACGAGGCATCAGACCTGACTAACTAAGATTAGGTCTGTAGTCGTCTTTTGTTACTTCCTTTACACCACTCTCATTCTTTCCTTTGTGTCTACTCTAAAGCATCCTTTCTCTGCATTATTTCCTCTAATTCCTTTCACCAGACTTTCCCTAAACAGTGGTTTGCAATTAGTAGCTACTCGATTTGACACAATCCACAGGTATACACCATTGGTTCCCAAGCTTAAAAACTGTTCCATTTCCCCTAACCCCGTGGTCGGCAAACTGTAGCTCTCGAGCCACATGCAGCTCTAAGGCCCCATGAGTGTGGCTTTTCCACAAAATACCACAGCCTGGGCGAGTCTATTTTGAAGAAATGGCATTAGAAGAAGTTTAAGTTTAAAAAAATTGGCTCTCAAAAGAAATTTCAATCGTTGTACTGTTGATATTTGGCTGATGAGTTTGCTGACCACTGCCCTAACCTAATTTGTAAGTAATAATAAGAGAAGGAAGAAAACAATTCTGAAGAACGTGGCTCTCAAGGTTACTGACCAGGAGAGCCACCTGGGTGAGAGTTAAAACATACCAGTCCCCGCCCATGAAAATTCTGAATTCAGAGGGGCCTTGTGAGACCTGAGACTCAGTTTATTTTTAAAGGCCCAGCTGACTTCAGTGCAGGCAGTCAATGTGACACAGGCCAGGGACCTGGTTTTCTACTAATTATCAACCTCCTGAGGTCCTGCCAAATTCTCGTGCACTGCAGATTTTAGGCTTCTTTTTGGATGTGTTAATGGCTCTCAGGCCCTTTACAGCATTTCTCGATTGACCTACCATTGAGTTTAGTTCCATTCTCACTGATGTTTGAAGGATGGGGAAATTCTCAGGATTAGGTGACCAAGCCACACTGCTCCCTATGGACCCCCAATTCTAGCCAACCCCAGAGCAGTCTCCCAGTCTTCCCTAGGCCTGCCTGTGGCAGTCACACCCTTTCAAGGACCTCTCAGTTTGGTGTTTGGTGTTACTTACGGCTTACAAAGGAGGCAGAGAAGCCCGGGGCTGGGGCCTCCTGAGACTGGAACACGGCTGTGAATGCATTTCTTGGAGTGATGATGGCACCAGGAGCCACATTCCCACAGCCTGTGGCTAACAGGGCTTTGTCCATCTCCTCAGTTCCTGCCCACACCTATCAGAGCCACAAACACAACTTATTGCTTAAGGTTTTCCCGTCAATGTCTTATTATGCCTCTGCTGGAAAATAATGCCTGTAAGGTATATATTGACCTAAATATAATTCAATAGCAAATAAACTGCATGTAAATTTGAAATATTTGATTTTGAGAGCAATATTTTAAGCTGCATTTTAATAGCATATCTGATTCTTGACCCTTTCAAGAGTAGCTAAATAGTAATTTTAAAAAATTCAATCACTACTCAGTTTCTTCTTACCTTCTCCTAATTGACCTGGTCTAGGTAGCTTAGCTATGTGGAGAGAGAAAAAAGGGTAGGGAGGCTGGGGAGGGAAAACATTAATGTGCGCTATTATGTCAATAGATGAGTGGATATCTATAAAAATAAAAGGGTAATATGCTAATTATTCCAGATGTCATTCTGGATGAAGCCAGGGCCAGAGCGAAGCCTAGGTCCCAGATGCCAAAGGGAAGCTGGTGCCCCAGCAGAAGGAAGGTCTACTCTTGCATGAATTTTGTGCATAGCACCTCTAGTATATATACATATATACACACATATATATCTTCTATATAATAACAGGCTAATATGCAGATTGTCCCCATGGGCAGAAGTTAACCAACCATGAGTTAGAACTGTGCTGACCACCAGAGGGTGGCACAGAACATGAAGGGCATTGGTGACATGGCACTGGTAGCAGGTGGCAATAAAGGTGCTGCCAGCCCCAATGGGCCCTGACAAGAATGGGACCACAGTGGGATGGTGGAGCAGGTGAGTGGGCAATGCCAGGCCAAGTGGGGTGCAAGCAGGGGCCCTGATTGTCCTGCTGGTCACCCCATAGATGGGGATAAGCAATGGCAGGGGGCAGGGTTGGTGAGCAGGCAACACCAGGCCAAAGGCAGATGAGTGGGGGTTCTGATTGCCCTTTATTGTCAGCCAGGCCTAGGGACCCTACCTGTGCACAAATTTCGTGCACCAGGCCTCTGGTGTAAGTATATACAGTGGTACCTCGAGATACGAGTTTAATTCATTCCGTAACCTTGAGGCATGGGAAACTATGAGATGCTCGAGTAGCGGTAAACTGGTGGGTTGTGTGCAGCCGCCGATCAGTGCTTTTACTCCTATCTCAAATGTTAAAAGATGGCTGCCCCCATGTGGACATAAGATGGCCACCAGGGGAGGGCAGTTGGAAGGAACCAGGCCTGCAAAGGAGGAAAGTTGTGGGTGATCAGGCCAGCAGGGAGGGCAGTCGGTGGGGTGGAGGGAACCAAGGCCTGTAGGGGAGAGCAGTTGGGGGGGACCAGGCCTGCAAGGGAGGGCAGTTGGGGGAGATCAAGCCTGCAAGGGAGGGCTGTTAGGAGTGACCAGGCTGGCAGAGGAGGGAAGTTGAGGGTGACCAGGTCTGCAGGAAAGGGCAGTTGGGGAAGACACCAGCAGTGGAGAACAGTTAGGGTAATGAGGTTGGCAGGGGAAGGTAGTTGGGGGGGACCAGGCTAGCTGGGGAGGTCAGTTAGGGGTGACCAGGCTGGCAGGGGAAGGAAGTGGGGGAGACACCAGCAGGGAAGAGCAGTTAGGGGTGATGAGGTTGGCAAGGGAGGGCAGTTAGAGGTGACCAGGTCAGCAGGGGAGGGCAGTTGGGAGGAACCAGGCCTGCCCAGGAGGGAAGTTGGGGGGGACCAGGCCAGCCATGGAGGTCAGTAAGGGGTGACCAGGCTGGCAGGGGAGGGAAGTTAGGGGTGACCAGGTCAGCAGGGTAGGGCATTTAGGGGCAATCGGGCTAGCAGGGAAGCAGTTAGGTATCAATCAGATTGGTAGGGGAGTTGTTAGGAGGTGATCAGGTTGGCAGGCAGGAGCAGTTAGGGACAATCAGGAAGGCAGGCAGGCAGGCAGTTGCAAGCCAGAAGTCCTGGATTGTGAGCAGGCAGTTGGACATCCCTCAAGGGGTCCCAGATTGGAGAGGGTCCAGGCTTGGCTGAGGGACAAACCTCCCCATGCACTAATTTCATGCACTGGGCCTCTATTATTATAATAACTATGTATATGTCAGGTGGGTACTGGAAATACCAGGAGAACATTTTGTAAAGTATATGATTGTCTAACTAATATATTGTACACAAGTAATACAAATAATATTAAATGTAAATTTAAAAATGTATCAGGAAAGAAAAGCATGCTTAAATTTTCTCTAATATCCCTTTTAATATTTTTTAATTTTTATTATCCAGGGAAACAGTATACAGAAGTTTTCTCTTTATATTTTGCAAAATTATAAACCTGATTTACTAACACATATATTACTTTTACAAACATTAAAAGGAAAAGTGATAGGAACTAACTTTTAATAATGAATCTCAAGTTCTTTAATAAAGAACTTCAAGAATACTCATGTGCTTATCTCTTTTTGAAGTCATTAATTATGAATCTGAGTCCACCTTTTTGTCCAAGACCATAAATGTTGTAATGATAATAATGGTAAATAGTTATTAAGTATTCATTTCTGTCTTGTTAGTGAAGAATTCATGCCATTGGCTAAATGACCCCAGATTCATCAAACTATATCGGATCTACAAAATGCTATAATTTTTCATCAGGTCAAAATCTTTTTGACTTAAGGTTTTCCATAACTCATCCTGGTTGTAAATGATATCTTTTAAAAAAACACTTACAATTAATGTTTATTGAGATGACTCCAGACTCATATGTGGTTATAAGATATAAAATATAGAAGTCCCTGTAAATAGTTTTCCGTTTCCCCTAAAACTGATGTCCTGAAAAACTATAGTATAACAATATTTACATCAATACAATCCAGCAATCTTGCTCAATTTCCAAGTTTTACTTTTACTTACACTTGTGTGTATGTATTTAGTTATATACTGGTGGCCCAATCCACAGATTCATGCACATTGGAAAGAAATTAATTAGAAGGTGGCTGGCAGGATGGGACTGGGCAAGATGGGCCTGACATGTCTTGGAGCTAACCTCCCTCAGTCCCTCCCCAGCTGGCCACACTTGGGGTGGCTCTGTGGCTCAAAAGGTATCTGCAGAGTGAGTGGGGTCCCTCCAGCAGGTGGGGTCCCTCAACCTTTGAAGATTAGCCAAAATCAGCTCCCAACATCCCCCAAGGGGTCCTGGAGTGCAAGAGGGCAAAGTTGCTGTCGAATAGGGTGTGGAATGCAAAGTTAAGTGTCCAGTAAACCAGATTTGGGGCCGATAGTGCCCCAGCAATGACATAACCCATGGCTTAAGGTGGAATCATGCAGCCCTGTGAGGAATCGGGCTCCCTCTTCTCTGGTTTTGGGGTGTGTCACTCAAGAACCTCCACTGCCAAGTCATTGCAGCTCCACAGCTTCTGCATTGAGCATCTGTCCCCTGGTGATCAGTGCACGACATAGAGACCAGTCAGATGGACAGAGGGATATTTAGCATATTAGCCTTTTATATATTTAGATAAGGTCTATGCCACTCTTTCAATAACTCCAACACCATGAGGATCTCTAGAGTTGTCCTTTTATAACCACACAATTGACTTCTACACCCCTCCTCTCTGACCTCTGGCTCCCTGTCTTCCATTTTCAAAATATTGTCATTTCCAAAACATTATATAAATGGAACAATAGGTTATGTAACCTTTTGAGATTGGCTCTGTTTTGCTTGGAAAACCCCTTAGTGATTTGTCTAAACTGTTAGTATGTCAATAGTCTGTTTTTATGGAGGAGTTGTATTCCATGGTGTGTATGTATCAAAGTTCATTTAACCATTCAACTGTTGAAGGACATTTGCACTGATTCTAGTTTGAGGCTATTACAAATAAAGCTTCTATGGACATTGATATACAGGTTTTTGTGTAAACATAGTTTGCATTACTCTGGGATAATTGCCCAAAGTGAAATTGCTGGATCTTATCGTACGTGTACGTTTAGTTGCATAAGAAACTGCCAAACTATTTTTCAGAGTGGCTGTCCCACCAGTGATGGATAAGTGACAAAGGTTTCCACTCCTTGCCAGGATTCAGTATTTGTCACTGTTTTTAATCTTAGCCATTTTGAGAGGTGAATAGCAATTTTTGATTGTGGCTTTAATTTCCATTTTTCCTATCAGTGAGGGAGGTTGACCATCTTTCCATATGTTTATTTACCATGTATATATCATCTTTGGTGAAATATCTGTTCATATCTTTTGCCTATATGGTAGTTGAAATTTTGCATTTTTATTCCTGGGTGTGAGAGTTGGATGTATTTCTAAATAGTAGTCGGTTGCCAGATACATGGTTTGCAAATCTTTTCTCCTAGTGTGTAGCCTGTCTTTTAATCCTCTGCACAGAGGCATTCACAAACAAAACATTTTTTTATTTTGATAAAATTAAATAGAGATAAAATTCATTAGTTATCTTTTTATGGATCATTCTGATTATATTTAGTCTATCTCTAGATCCTGAAGATCTGCTATTTTTCCCCTGAAAGTTTATAGCTATATGTCACAGTCTATGGTCTATTTTGAGTAAATTTTTGTATAAGGTGTGAGGTTTACATTTGCTCACTGTAGGTGGGTTCTTCTTGCTTGTTCTGCCTACCAGTTTCTGTATCCCTTGTCAGAGATAAGAGTCTCAAGTCAGCAGGATTAAGAGTGCTTCCCCGGGCCACTCGGTTTGGGCAGGGCTCTGACTTGACTGTGCCCCTGGTGGTGCTGGCTTGGCTCTGCTGTCACAGGGACTCACATTTTTCCATAGGAAAAATGGGCCTAGGTAATTTTTGAGATCCATTTTTATAATTAAAGAATTTTCCAGTCTTACATCTATACATTAAATGGTGCCTGGGAGAGAGTTCATTTGTTTCATGAAAAAAGCAATTAGCAAAAGTGCATATTAAATGCGTTTAATTATGTATATATTTTATATAAATATGGGATTCTTATTTAGACAGTAAGCATAGATCAATTTGATATACAACGTAATTTGAGAGACAATGTAATGATAACATTAACAATAAAAGTCACTTTTATTTATTAGGTGGTGCTATATTCCAAGTAATGAACTCTAGGTTATTATATCATATTGCCTTTAATGCTTAAGACAATCCTAGTAAAGTAGAACTTGTTCTCTTTATTTTATAGTTGAATAATTTAAAGTTTAAACGTTTAATTAGCTCACAGAGCAACATGCAGGTGGTAAATGCAAGAGATATGAATAGAGTCCAAGCTGCTGTTCTTTTCACTAAAAGGTCTAGCCTGCCTATTAGAGATAAAACATAAAAGATGCAAAAGAGCACAGATGGAATGAATTTATAATACAGTCATCATAGTCCTAAGTCAATGAAAAGTAAGGTCAGTGCCACATGAGTAGTATTTGTAAGACAGCCTTATTGACTGCCTCATTGTCACGATTTTACATAGGCCTGTCTCATGGTCTTTTCAGCTTCTAGTCTTAAGGTCAAAGTGAAGGTTGCACTAGCCACCTCTTTAGCCTTCTTTAATTTTTATGTTGTACTGTAAATGCTGTTTACAATGGAACCTCACATTCACTTTTTCCCAGAGAGTCTTTTAATGAGAGAGAGAGAGAGAGAGAGAGAGAGAGAGAGAGAGAGAGAGAGAGAGAGAGAGAGAGAAAACAGCCCCTGTCAGTTTGGCTCAGTGGATTGAGTGTCGGCCTGCAGACTGAAGGGTTCCAGATTCAATTCTGATCAAGGGCACATACTCAGGTTGTGGTATCTATCCCAAGTAGAAGGAGGGGTGCAGGAGGCAGCTCATCAATGATTCTCTCTCATCACTCATGTTTCTATCACTCTCTTCCTTCCTTGCTGAAATCAATAAAAATATTTCTTTAAAGAAAGAAACAAACAAAATCTGGCCTCTCTCTTTATATTCTACACAAAGGAAGAACCATTAATGTTCATGAGAATTTAAAAAGTCCAGAAAAGAATCTCTTTAAGTTACTTTGCTTATGTATTAGCGAATGAAAAGTCATTTGGCAACATGAGTCATGGTTCAAAGTTTAAATCCTAATAGTTGAGATTTTTACTTAAAAAACCTCCCCTGTTTTCATTGGTTTTTAGAGAGAAAAGAAGGGAGATAGAGAAAAACATGGATGTGTGAGAGAAACATCCTTAACTGCTTCCCATATGTGCCCTGACCTGGGATCAAACTTCCAATCTTTTGATGTACAGGATGACACTCCAACCAATTGAGCCATCCAGCCAGGGTGAGATTTCTTACTTTTTAATTCAAGAAATCCAAGGAGCAAGATTGTCCTTTCCTTACTTTAAGAGGCAGTGAGTCATTTCTAGTCTAAATGTTTATGTTCACAAAACCAGTTCTGCTTCAATTAAATAAACAAGCCCACTAACCTTCACAAAGCTGTAATGACACTGTCCATCACCACTGGGGATTAGGAAGTTGTTGTCAAAGCTGATCTCCAAGTGATTACTCTCATGAGTAATGACTGTCCAGGAACATCTGCTGTTCTCGGGAAAATTCTGAGGCCAGTGAGGGGATCTGATTGAACCGTTATCTGAATGAAGTATTCCACCACAGCCTTAAAAAGTGTCATGGAAAAAAAGTCATTAATTTGTGAGGAAAATAACAATTTTGATAAACCAAGACTTTCAGAGAAAACACATTTCTAAATATGAGATTCAGTTCATCTTTCCCTTTTTACGAATCACTGGCCTTTGAGGCAGGTATACAACAAGAACGTTCAATGTGTAAGGTGCATTGAATCCACAGGAAGCATCAGCTCTTATATACCCCTATGAACTCAACTGAGAACTCCAATGCTTGTCATAAAGAGGATGGACTTCTATCTTGTCTTCGAACGATATCAATATATCTTTCCTCCCATGAGGCTATATATTTGTGGCCCAGCAACCCCAAATTCTGTATTTTATTACCATTAACACATGAGACTATAAGCCTATAGTCATTTATAATTTAACTCTAACACACAGGACTAGAGCAAATGATTTTGAGGAGGGGGAAAGTATTCCACTAAAGCATCATGATGCATTCATATTAAAACACTGATGGATGAAAACAAATTGCATCAATTGACATAAAGAAAAATCTGGAATTATTTTATACAATTTAAATACATACTTAAAATATGACAAAAGAAAAAAAGTATAGAATCAACACAAATTGAAGTCAAATTAAAGAGTATTTCCTGTATCTTCTGCTTTTAAACCCTTGGAAAATCAGTGGTTCATCTAAAACTCCCCTCTGACTTACACAGTAACCAGTGGTTTAATAAGGGAAAATGTGACTCATTCCATAAAGATCTTCATGATAACTAACTCTCCTGGAAAGAATTGCCCTGTGTGTGTGATATTGCAGGCTTTAAAGAAATCCTGATTAAAATCTCCATGCAAGTGCTTATATTTTCTGGGAACTTCATATCTTACATACACAAAAGTTATATCCTTTGAAATCAAGTGTATGATTATTTGCCATGTACTACAGGCAGAGCATTCATTCTAAATCACAAATCTTATCTTGCAATTTTGTTGCTCAGCACTGTTCAATGGTTCCTCCCTGCTTAAGGGATAATATGGAAGCCCAGGCTATTCTTGATGTAGTCTCTTATCTTCCTGCCACAAGCTCACCACTCATCAGTTCTCCTCCAGGCTCCAAACATATTAAATTACATGTAATTCCAAAGCATCTTTTCTATTACTTGCGATTCTGTGACTCTGGACATAGAATGGTGAAGTGTTAAGATCAAAGCTCCACTGTCTTTATTTAAATCCTAACTCCAGTGATTATTAGCTACACGACCTAGGCAAATGATTAACCCATGAATCTTACATTTCCACCTGTGCAAAAGAGAAAAATATATATGTATTGTGTCTTCCTTGCAGGGCTGCTATATGAGATGACACATTTAGAATTTAGACTTACAGAGAATAGGTACAAAATATATACTTGTTGAATTCATTATTAAAATTTTTAAGTAACTCAATGAAAAAAGACAATAAGTGCAGAGAATGTTTCTTTTACCTAAAGTATGCATGTCCCATGTAGCATAAAATCCACCATTTTGCACCGAATGGTCTGAATTGAAAATCACCACCAGCTGGTTAGAGCCAGACTGGATTGGACTGGGAATTGAAGTTCCACAATATTGTCCTATTATGGGTGATCCTGGAGAACCACCATTCATGACAGTGACAGAGTCCCAAGCACAGGTGATATGGCTTTCAATATCAAAGTCACTAAATGTAAGCTGCAGAAGAGAAAAGCAATAATGAGGCTCTCTTAGCCTATATAATAAAAGGCAATATGCAAATCGACCAAATGACAGAACTACCAGTTGCTATGATGCGCACTGAATAGGGTGCAGACACTCAATGCGGGAGCTGCCTCCTGGTGGTCAGTGTGCTCCCACAGGGGGAGTGCTGCTCAGCCACAAGCCAGGCTCCCGGCTGGTGAGCACAGTGGTAGTGACAGGAGCCTCTCACGCCTCTGTGACAGTGCTAAGAATGTCCGAATGATGGCTTAGGCCTGCCATCATCCTTCGGACATCCTTCAAGGGCTCCCAGACTGCAAAAGGGTACAGGTTGGGCTAAGGGACCCTCTCCTCCCTGAGTACATGGATTTCATGCACCAGGCCTCTAGTGATATATTTATATATTATCGATTTTTTACAGAGAGGAGAGGAGAGAGATAGAGAGCCAGAAACATCGATGAGAGAGAGACATTGATCAGCTGCCTCCTGCACAACCCCCCACTGGGGATGTGCCCACAACTAAAGTATGTGCCCTTGGCCAGAATCCAACCTGGGGCCTTTCAGTCTGCAAGCCAACACTCTATTCACTGAGCCAAATCTGTTTCGGCTCTAGTTATTTTTTAAGCAAGTTGTGAGTTTATCTATCTAGAGTGGGATATGGTCCTCCAAATCATTTTATTTTGTCTTAATTTATACATTTTAATATTTATGTCTCTTATTTAATTCTCCCCTGCCATCCTCTCTTCTTCCTTATTGAAGTTTATCTTGAAAATTGTGATAAGGAATATTTCTCTCCAAACTGGAGCACTAGAAGACCTCCTCAGTGCCCTGGGAAGGGATGGTAACCATATCAAGAACATGAATACACTGTTCTCCAGGTGCAGAATTATCTTCTACGGTATGTATACTCTGCAATGCTTGAAAATGAGAGTTCTTCTTTCATTAATTGTAAACTTATAAATGTCAATGTATATACTCTAATGAGAGAATTTTAGGGAGAAAATGATCTGATTGCAAGAACAAAGTGTAATATTTGCTTATTAAAAGAACTCTGTCCCCACACAGGACATGATGTTGTAGTTCTAATGGTCTCAGGCATCTGAACTCACAGTGATGGTGTCACCTTGTGGGACTTCCAACAACCAAGCACAGTGGGTCAGGCTGTCATACGAAGCTGGGTAGTTGGGGCTTGCAATCACTCCACTTTCACCTATTTGTATTCCACCGCAGTCTGAAAGTAGATTTGTGACATTCTAAATAAGATAGGAAAAAAAAACCCCTGCAAATCCAAGGTAAATTAATACTTAAAACTGTCATATTTTATGATTTAAAAATACAATAAATGAATACATATGTGAAATTGGATAAAAGCTAAGTAAAACTGGGTTAAAGATTAGAAATACACAGAATGCCATATATAGAAGCACACAGTGAAAACAGGCTCAAGTTTAGTATGAAGCAAAAAGAAGATAATCTGTACCATAAATGGAGAAGAATAATTATATGTGTGTATAGCCAAGAATAAATGTAAATAACATTGTGTCTCTGGAAAAAATAGGCCAGTGGAAAAAAAAATAGTTTGGATGAATATGATTAGTACCATAATTGAAGGCTTTGTTACCTGATAATGAACATATATGTCTATAGTAAGCTTTCACAGTATACATTAGGATAGCAATTTGAAGAACAGATATAAATTATAGTATGGTATGATGTTTTATACAAATAATACTGCTTCCTGAAGCCTGACTTCTTTATTTTAATTTAATTTAAAAAAATAAACTGACAAGATGGTTGATCGAGTAATCAATCTCACTCTTTCCAATCAACCATTTGATTGTAACAAAAAAGATGTTAGATAAAACCATACCAAAACATTCTGATTCATATCCAAACATAATGGAAAGAAAGTAGATCTCCAAAATCAGCAAACAATAAGTGTACTCAAATTCTGAAGGGTAATCACAAACTGAAACTGTATTAGTCTGAAGGAATACAGAACCAAGCTATGGGCCACAGGGATTGGTATCTAAGGTTCAGATAGCAAGAGGACACATGGCCTTATGCCTCCACAAAACCAAGGAATGGAATTGAGAGTTTTACATCAAGTTGGGAATCTAAAAGAACTGCTGTGTTAGTGAAAAGGAGCTAGAAAACTTTAATGGTCCAAAGAGCAACAGGAGTCCTGCCTGTATTGGGTGAAATTTTCTGGCACAAAAATGAATGTCACAGATACAATCCAACATAAAATATTAGCAAATAATATCCAGTAATATGTTCAAAACATACACCATGACTATGTTAGATTTATTTCTGGATTGGGTTTATCCTGGAAATCAAAGAATGATTTAACAAGAGAAAAACCTTTCGATATAATTTATTACATTAACATATTAAAAGGGGGAAAATAGGACCATTTCAATAGATGCAGAAGAATTATTTGTAAAATCTTGTATCCATTCACAGAAAAATAAATAGCAAACAACTTTTCATATACTAAGAATTTAAGGGACTTACTTTATTCTGATTAGGAGTACTTATTGAAAACCCAAGAATAATCAATATATTTAACAATGAATTATCATAGGCATTGACATTAAGGTAAAAAAAAATTCTATCATCTCTTCCATTCAAAATTATGATAATGGCTTAGCTAATGAAATAATATAAGAAGAAGAAATAAGGTATTGGGGCTGAAAATAAAGCATTATTATTTGCAGAAAATATGATGATTTTTACAGAAAAACCAAAGATAATTACAGACAAAATATAAAAACTAATGAAAGTATAGCAAGATCTTTGGGTTAAAGATAAATGTAAAAAAAAATAAAAAATTCCTGGATATCAGCAACAACCAAACAGAAAATATAATTTGGAATGTCTTATTGACATTGGCAACAAAACTAATAGCAACCTAGAAATAAATCTAACAAAACATATATGTGATCTTTACAGAAACTATTATACGAATTTTATTTATTATTTCATTGGCATAGTTCGAGAGCTTAATCAGAAGTCTTACCTGTAAAGAAATACTCTGCATGGAATCCAATATGTTCTACATGGTCATTAGTGACAAAGTGTATCCATACCTGAGAATAAGGTATAACCAATGGCACTGTAGATGCTACAGATCCACAAAGTCTCCATATCAGAGGCCCATCAGCATTACCTGAACAAAATATCACACCAAGTGCCATTATTTATATAGATTTTATGTGAATTCAGTAAGAACCAATCATAACAAAATTTCAAGGTATTCATAACACATTTAAATTATTTCATAGCAGATATTTTTAAAAAATCCTTTCTATCTTTGTCAAATGCAGAAGAAAGAGTCCCTCTAGCAGGGTAAAAATAAAAAATATAATGTTGTGTATTTTTATATAGACCTCTTTCTCTAATATAGGTGCCATTTTATTCTAATATATTTTTTCATAATTATTTTAGCATATCTAAACAGAGATGGGACATTTTGCTGCTTTCATTTTTTTTTTCTAGGTGAAGTCAAGGATCCCTCTTTTTTTAAGGAGTAAGAAATATAAAACAATAATGACAAAATACATTATCAAAATAAAAGTGATAGGATTCCAAAATGGCAGCCGGTGAAGTGGAAGCTACACTGACACGCTCCCAGGACAAACTGGAATTACAACAAAAATACAGAAAAACCATTCTGAATAGTTAACTGAACACTGGCCAGAAAGAACCCTGACAACCAAGGACAGAAAGTGGAGATCACATAGAGGATGGTCCTGGAAGAGGCAGGCAGGGGATATTTTGAGACAAATGCTCACGCAAGTGGGGAGCCCAGAGAGAGTGCTTTTATTGGGGGTCATGGTAGAGAATGCAACAAAAGGGTGTGGAAATTCCCCGGTGCATTTGAATGTCACCAGGCCATGGTCAGGGGAGGGCAAGCATGGGAGCTTGTGGCAGGGACTGGACTTATCATTCCGGTTCACATAGTCACCTAGGCAGATTGCTCACAGCCTGTTTGTGGGGATGTTGAGGCATCAGGAAAATATGAAGTTTTTAAATTTGCAATAAGCTTTGGTATAATGTTCTATGTGAACACAGTTAAATTTCTCTTGGCTAAATACCTAGAAGTGTGATCACTGTATTATATAGTAATGTATTTTTAATTTTATAGGAATTATTTTCTAGAGTGGATGCACCTTTTCGTTATTATCAGCGATGTATGAATATTCAGGTTGTTCTGTGTTCTCATTAGCATCTGGTATTGTTGGTATGTGTGTGCATTTAAATTTTAACTTTCTAATGTCTTGTGATTTTAATTTGAATTTATCTAATGACTAATGAGATGAGTTTTTTTTCCTTTTGCTGTTTGTATTTCTTCTTTGATAAAAATATCAATTCAATTATTTCACCCAGTGTTTTATATGTTTTCTTATTGAGTTTGATATGATTAGCAAATATCTTCTCCTTATCCAATTCACAGAGCAAAAGCTTTGGTTTTGATAAAGTCCAATTTACCATTTTTTAAAAAATAATTTTAGTGTTGTAATTAAGAACACATTGTCTAATCAAGATTACAAAGAATTTTTCTTCTGGAGGTTTTGTAGTTTTAGATTTACATTTCAATTTATGATACATCCTAGGTGTTATATATAATGTGAGGTATGGGTTGAAGTTATCTCTTTCTTTCTGCATATAGAAGTCTATTTGCTCTAGCACATTATTTGAAAAGGCAATTTCCCCCATTGAATTGCCTTTGTGCTTTTGTCCAAATTCAAATGTTCTTATTTTTGGAGGTGAATTTGTGCTATTCTGTTACATTGAACTGTATATCTAGACTTTTGCCAATACTACATTGTTTTTACAATGTACCTTTACTGTTTTTATTCCTATAGATTTATAGTAAGTTTTGAAATAAATTAGCATATGTTCTCTAATTTTGTGCTTTTTAAAAGTTGTTTTGGCTATTTTAGTTGTCTTTCTATATAAATTATTTAATTAGTTTGTAAATATCCCAAATTGCCTGAGATTTTTTAAAATTAAATCTTTATTAATCAGATTATTACATTTGTTTCTCTTTTTTCCCCTCCATAGCACCCCTCCACCCAGCTCCCACCCCTCCCTCTGCCCTTAGCTCTCTCCCATTGATCTCATCCATAGGTATATGATTTTTGTCCAGTCTCTCCCTGTACACCCCTCACCCCTTTCCCCCTGAGAATTATCAGTCCACTCCCTTTCTGTGCTCCTGATTCTATTATATTCACCAGTTTATTCTGTTGATCAAATTTTTAATTCATTTAATTTTTAGATTCACTTGTTGATAGATATGTATTTGTTCATAATTTTTTGGCTTTTACCTCTTTCTTCTTCCTCTTCTAGAAGAGTACCCTTCAGCATTTCATATAACACTGGTTTGGAGTTGATGAACTCCTTTAGCTTTTTCTTATCTGTGAAGCTCTTTATCTGCCCTTCAATTCTGAATGTTAGCCTTGCTAG
>PVJN01021997.1:0-33965 GCA_004026805.1 Lasiurus borealis
AGAGGAAGAAAAGGAGGAGGAGGGGGAGGAGGAGGAGGAGAGGGCGAGGAGGAAGAGAAGGAGGAGGAGGAAAAGGAGGAGGGAGGAGGAAGAGAAGGAAGAGGGTGAGGAGGAGGAGGAGAAGGAGGAGGGGAGAGACGGAGAGAGAGGGGCTGTGATTTGGTCTGGTAACAGGTGGGTGAGAGGTAAACTTTGCTGAACGCCTCCAGGCAGGCAAGTGGCAGTTGGGCTGGGAGCGGCCGGGTCCCGGTTGCACGGAGGGACGTGCCCTTGGCGAGCGCCTCTGGTGGCCGGGACTGGGCTTGGAGTTGGGCGGGCGCCGCCAGCCGGGTTCGACGTCCAGAGTCCAGGTCGGGGCGGCCGCTGTGGGCTCCTTTGCAGACACGTCCTGGGACCCCCCGGAGTCTGCGTCCACGGCGCGTGTACAGGCTCAGGGTCGGTGACCTGATGCCGGGGAGGAGGGCTTGCTCTTGTCTGGGGAGGCCAGGCCGTCGGTAACGGGCCAGGCCGTTTGGATTCTGAACCGCTCGCTCTGCGCCAGCCGGGCTGGCCTGGGGCACCGAGCGCCTGGGGCCCCGGGGAGGGCTTTCCCGAGGGCCTCGCCTCTGCCGCTGCTCCCCTGGGCTCGGCCAGGGGCGAGGACTGGACGGCACACACTCCCCGAGCAGACGGACTCCTGTGTGGCCCCGGAGAGCCGTCCTGGCCACGGAGGAGGCGCGGCCGTTAGCGTGGGGGTGGGATGGCAGTTTACTGGAGGGGCTTCTTTTTTTAAAAAATGTATTTATTGATTTCAGAGAGGAAGGAGGAGGGAGAGAGAGAAACATCAATGCTGAGAGAGAATCATGGATCCGCTGCCTCCTGCACGCCTCCCATTGGGGATCGAGCCCGAAACCTGGGCCTGGGCCCTGACCGGGAATCGAACCTGGGATCCTTCAGTCCACAGGCCGACACCCTATCCACTGAGCTAAACTGGCTAGGGTGGGTGTTTCTTTTAAAAAAATATATTTTTATTGATTTCAGAGAGGAAAGGAGAGGGAGAGAGAGTTAGACACATCAATGATGAGGGAGAATCACTGATCAGCTGCCTCCTGCATGCCCTCCACTGGGGATCGAGCCAGCAGCTCAGGCCTGTGCTCTGACCCGGAATCGAACTGTGACCTCCTGATTCATAGGTCGACGCTCCACCCCTGAGCCACGCCTGCCGGGTTGGGGGCTTCTTAAATGGGGGAGGTGGAGCCCCTGAGGACCTCTTTGGTTCCTGACTTAAACTTCCCACGAGAGCGCCGGGGAGTGGGGCGGTGGAGGGAGGCTTCTTGCTCTGACCCCACCGGAGCCCGGGTGGCCAGGGGCCCCGCCCTCCCCTCCCCTGCAGCAGCCAGCTTCCGGGAGCAGGAGCCGGAACGGGCTGGGCTGACGCTGAGGTGGCAGCGCCCACGCCGTCCCGCGGAGCTCATGCCTGGGGTGGGGCAGCCATTGGCTGTTTCGGGCTGCGGTTAGCCCGGCTCATTGTGCCTGGGCCGGTGCTCCCTGTCCCAGGAGCGGCTCTCACAGGCCTTGCAGCTCCCGCCGCCCCCGGGAGCGAGCTGCGTGGCTGGGAGAGGCGCTGGATGTGTTGTCCCTGTGGGGGTTGGAGGGAGCCAGGCTGACCTCTGGGGTGTGGGCCCCGTGCTCTGTGCCAGTTCTCCTTGCTGCTCCCTGTTTCTGCTCCCACGAGGGGCTGTAATCTGGATTCGGGGTCTCTGAGTGGGATGAGGATGGGGTGGCAACACGTGCCCAGAAAGTCCCAGAACGGGGACCGCAACCGGGAGTCTTGCCAGATCCACGTCTGTCTCCCATGTGACGGATGTCTTGGAGATCCACCATCTGCCAGGCGACACCTGGCACAAGAGCCGGCGACCTGGTAGCTGCTGCCCAGGCCCAGTGCCCATGGTGTCCCATGTGGTTGTGGGGACTGGCTGGTGTATGAGTTGTTGCATGGATAGATGGTTGGATTGGTAGATGGGTGGATGATGGTTTGATGGATGGGTGGATGGGTGGATGGGTGGAAGGAAGGATGGCTGGATGGCTGGATGGGTAATGGGTGGATGGATGGATTGGTGGATGGGTGGATGGGTGATGGATGGATGATGGATGAATGGATGGGTGGATGATGGGTGGATGGATGGATGATGGATAGATGGATGGATGGATGAGTGGATGGGTAGATGGATAGGTGGATGGATGGGTAAATGGATGGTGGATGGATGGTGGATGGATAATTGGATGGATGATGGATGGATGGGTGGATGATGGATAAATGGGTGGATCTGTCCCAGAACATCATCCTATTGGTCGCCTCAGCCACACTCCAGATCCCAGGCTCAGGGAGGCAGCACCCTCCGGGGCTCGGAGCTGAGAAAAGCGTAAATAGGACCGGAAGGGCGGGCTGATGTGGGCACCACCTCACCCAAGGCAACCCCAGCATCCCTGGGACTCGGCCTGGGACCTAGTTAGTGGGCCCCCTTCCCCCAACCAGGGGCCTCGGGGGTCCTTACGCAAACGGGGGTAGGGGGTCCAGGGCAGAATCATGCCCTCGGGAATTAATTGTATGTTGCGCCAAAAGCGTGAGTGTGTGTGTGTGTGTGAGTGAGAGTGTGTGTGTGTATATGTGTATGTGTGTGTGTGTTTATTGTGACTTTATCTTGTTGAAAAAGCGCTTACTTGTGATTTTGTGGATATTACTGGCCGCGGAGTCCTCTTATTTGGGGTTTTACACCACAGAGATATTAGAAATTTGCTGTTTTATTCTTACCTTCTTAGTAAAAATCCTTTTATCGCACAATGGGTAATTTATATCCATTACCAGGCCTTTCAATCCTTTTCAGCGCCTGTCAGCCGTCGGCTCCGCGATGATTAATGTGATCTAATAATAGGGTGCCGTTCTATTACCTTAGCACAACACTCACCAACATCCCACTCGGATCTCCCAAATTCATAGCTTCCTATAACATTTGTGTTGAAAGACAGGATTACTATTTCTCAAAGCTGATCCCCCCCCCCCCTCGAACGTACTTAATGAGATTCCCGTTCCTGGCCCGGGGAACCCGGCATGCGATGGGCTGGGCGGGTGGGCCTGACGCCGCGGGCGGGGGCGTTGTTGCGATTTGTCAGGGAGGCGCTGGGCCGTCCCCCGGATCTGCCTCTGCTGGGCCCTGGCTGTTTGCCTCGAAGAAAAAAGAAATCTCGGGGTTCCCGGTCCCTTCTGACGCGTGATAAGGGGGCGTGTGTTTGACCCAAAGGCACAGGGTGTGTAGTTCGGCTCAAAGGCTCCTATCTTCTCTGTCCTCTCTCCTGCTGCCACCTGTCCAGGCCAGCCGGTGGGCAGGAGGGGCCGCAGAGCCAGGCCGCAGGTTAAGCCCTTTCTGGGAGCGCCCCTTCCCGCACCCCTTCTCCGCCTCCCCCACCTGCTCGGGCTCGGCCTCCGTGGATGGCTCGGCTCAGCCTCTACACCTGCACCTTTCAGGCCGGGGTGCTCGTCTGTGGGGCCGTCCTGCTCACTGGAAGATGTTTAGGGGCCTCCCAGGCCTGCACCCCCTCGATGCTGGCAGTCTACCCCCATCCCCACCGTAACAACCAAAAAGGTCCCCAGAAGTGACGCTTCGTCCCCGGGGCCACCACGGTCACCCCTCTTTGCGAACTCCGGGTCCAAGGTGATGGGAGCACGGCAGGTGTTTTGGGGTGTGTGTGTGGGGTTCTGGCCGGAGGTCCTGGGACACCCGGTTTGGGAGCGAAGACGTGCGGAGGACGGCCCCTCGCTACCTCCTCTTCCTGGCGAAGCTCAGCCTCTTCTTCTGCCCGCCCCCCACGCCATCACCACCTGGCCCCGGCCTGGGTCCGAGTCTTATCTTCTTCCACTCTGATCCCATTGTAATCACACCTGTGGCTGATAACATTTCACCTTTCCCAAGGGCTTCAGCATCTGTGTCATCCAAGGGTGACATTATTGTAGTGCCGGCGAGATGTGTTGAAACAAGTACGCACTCAGCCCCATGTGGGGAGGGGTGTCCTTCTCTCCTGGGCCTCCGCCCCCACAGCCCTGGACCCCTCAAGGGGCGTGTGGAGAAACAGGCTCTGCCTGAACCACTTGGCTCTGGAGGCAGAGTGACCATTTGGGCATCTTAGGGCGAGAGGGGAGTAGCAGGGGGTGGGGGGTGGGGAGGCTGTGAGCTCAGGATGGGGTGGGGGAGAGAAGGAGAGAGATCCTCATTTTTGATTCTGAACAAAGATTATTGCTCCAACATCGGCTCAAAAGATGCAATCAGCCGAGATCAGAAAAAGCATTTTGAATACACATTTATGTGGAGGTACTTGAATCTTGATACAGACATCGATATATTTAAATGGAGAAGCAAGAAGATGAGAAAGGAAGCGTTTGCCATAAAAACATTGCCTGAAGGATTTGCCCTTGGATGATTCCGCTGTGTTGGAGTGGGTCTTGGCGCCCTGGCATTTCCACAGGAGACGCTCCTGTTCGTTTGTACAGCGGATCCTTGGTGATAACCACCGAGGGGATGGCTCAGACCGGCCCTCCTGTTGGGAGCGTTTCCAGTACATGGCGCCGTCTGATTCGGGGCGCGTTTTGGAGACGCTCTCCTTGATGGTTTCCGGCCTGTCTCCCCCACTGTGTGGTAAACCTGGAGGGAGGAGGGCCTCGCTCGTTTCGTTCCGTGTTGTTTTCCTGAGTCCTGAAAGGGTGCCTGTTTCATAGTGGGTTCCCAGTAAGACTTTGGTGACTGGAAGGGTGGATGGGCGACTGGATGAACGGATGATGGATAATGGATGGATGGGTGTGGATGGATGGAGGGATGGATGGATAGATATAGATGGTTCGATGGTTGGATGTGTGGATGGATGGATGGATGGATGGGTGTATGAATTGTTGCATGGATAGATGGTTGGATTGGTAGATGGGTGGATGGATGATGGATGATGGATGGATGGGTGGATGTGTGATATGGTCCCACATGCAGGCATGGAGAGTACCTGTCTGTTGAAAAACTTACTCCCAGCAATGAGGGTAAAAGGTCATCCACTTTTACTTTTAAGTTATTGCACAATGGACATTAAGAACATAATAGAGACATGGATGACCTCTGAACCTGGCCACCCATGGCAGAGGCGTGGTCTCTGGAACCCGATGTCCCCCTGACCATGTTTGGGGGCCATTGTGGCGCCTCTGTTTTCTCACCTATAAATCGGAGTTGATGTAAGGCTGACGCGGGAGGTCGCCCCGCCATTGCCATGCGTGTAACAATAAGGCCCCAGGTGGGCGTTTCCTCAGCGTGCTGCCGTTAACACTTGTGGCCTCACGTCTCTACGCAGTCTCCCTTCCCTCTACTCAACATTAAAGAGGTGCAGGCCGTTCTTAGAGCGTTAGCCTCTCCCCTGGGATCCTCCCAGGGCCCTGCACCCCGGAGGTTGCGGCCGGCGGCCCTCCCAGCGCCGGGGACTGTGGTTAGCGAGCTCCGAGCTGCCAGAGGGGCGGTGAGTTTCCCCAGCCAGCTCCCCGCCCCCGCCTTGGGGAAGCAGCGCCGCTGACCCGCCATTGGGGTTTGGGATCGGCTTGTTGTGCGGGGAGCGCATTCCTGGGGCGGACGCCACGCAGGCCGGTGGGTGCGGACACCCAGCACGTGCATGGGGGAGGGGGTTTGAGACGGAGGCCCCTGGCGACTCCCTCCCACCCCTGGGTGAGAGAGACGGCCCCCGTCACGGCCCGATTTCACATTTTCCGCGTTCACTGAAACGGACCCTTTTGCTGTGGGTTTATTATGTATGCAAATATCTTGCTGATAAATTACATGTGTAATTGGACCATCGTCACCACGGCTAGTCAGCGACAACATGTAATTAAACTCACCCTTGGAGTCATTGAACTTTCCCATCCCCGACACGACGGCTGACCACTCGCTCCGAGGAGGGCTGCTTCCTGGGAGGAGCCCTGGGAGCGCCGGCCGCCCCGGTCCCCGCTGAATGCTCCCGCCCGGCCTTCCCGGGAGCCCTGGCCAGGCCGCCCCGGGTTAGGGCCCGCTCCCCCCCCCGGCTTGGAGACTCCCCGCAGCGGCCCACCTCGCAGGGAGAGGAACTGAGGCTTAGCAGAGATGCCCGCCTGCTGGAGTCACACTGCCCGCGGCTGTCCTTGCCTCCGAGCCTCCTGCTCCTCACCGTCCCTTTAGGTGAGATCGCTCGGAGGCGGCTCTTTCAAAATAAGCAAGTGTTTTGATTTAGAGACGAAGGGAGAGGGAGAGAGACGTAGAGACATCCATGATGAGGGAGAATCAGGGGTTGGCTGCTTCTGGCACGCCCCGCACTGGGGAGGGAGCCCGCCGCCCGGGCCTGTGCCTGTGCCCTGACCGGGAATGGAACTGTGACCTCCTGGCTCACAGGTTGACGCTCAGCCATGGAGCCACGCTGGCCGGGGACGGCCCCTTTACGGGGAGACTCAGGGGGTTTCGCAGCCCCAGGGCAGGGCCTGGTGGGAGCAGTTCCTGTGATCACAGGAAGACGTGACGGTGTCCCTGGGAGCGGTGACACGTGGAGCCGAGCTTCCTGTATGTCTCAGACCGGGGCGCCTCCACTGCCGCAGGGGGTGGCATCCCAGGAACGCCCCCATAAGTGGAAGATGCCCCCCTGACAGCCCCCTCCCGCTCCTCAGGACACTCCGGCGCGGCTGTCGGAGCCCTGAGAGGCCCTCAGGATGGGAGGGTGCGTGGGCCTTTTCGTGGGAATCAGGTTCCCGCCTCGCAAAGCCACAGCCTGCAGCCGAGCTGTCACGCGTCGGGCGTGGTCTCTGCTTGGCTTCCGGGCCCGGTGCCCTGTGCTGTGTGCACGGCAGGGAGACCCCGCGTCTAGCACTGACTCGGGAGTTGCTGTCCCCACACAGACTGCGTCGGGGTGGGTGTTGGGGGCTCCAGGAGACCCCTCTGCCCTGGGCCCCTCCCACAGCCCGTGTCATCCGAGCTTTCGTTTGAGGAAGGCTCGTGGGTGGGAGGTGTTTGCAAGCCCCCGAGGGCAGGCCCGAGCTCCCATCTCGGATGGAGAACGTCCCGGGCCCTCTCATTGGACGGGTGCTCTGGCCCCCGGGTTCAGCACGGCAGGTGCCCTGCCCTCCTTGCCACGGGGAGGCCTCCATGGGGCTGGTCTGGGGCCGGGCGGCGCGGCGGGCACTGAGGTCACCGGGGCAGCTGCTGGCGCCTAGTGACTGCTTTCCGAGTGCCAGGCACCGTCCTCCTCCTGTGCCATGACCTCACGCGGGCTGGGCCTCGTGAAAAAGCCCTGTGTTCATCCCCTTCTGTGGTCCGAGCCTCTGAGCTGCCGCCCGAATGGGGGTGGGAGGCAGCGAGGGTCACTGTGGGGCAGGCCCTCACACCCTGCCCCAGCCCCTTCCCCAGCACCCCTTTCTCAGTTCCCTTTCCCAGCCCCTTCCCCACCCCTTCCCTAGCACCCCTTCTCCAGGCCTCTGCCCCAGCACCCCTTCCCTAGGCCCCTGCCCCAGCATCCCTTTCCCAGTCCCCTTCCCCAGGCCCCTGCCCCAGCCCCTTCCTCAGTACCCCTTCCCCAGGCCCCTGCCCTGGGCCCCGGTGCGATTCAGGCTTCCGAGCTGGTGTTTGTAGCCAGAGCAGAGGGGCAGCAAAGCTCATCCACCCGTGAGGGTGGAGATGCCCGGCTGTGAGGCGAGAGCCCGGCAGGAAGTCCTCCGCCGGCTCTGGGCTCAGAACCCCCAAGAGGTTTCGGAAGAGCCTTGAGCTCAGACCAGGCACCTTCCCTTCCGTCTGTCCGAGTTCTGTCCTCCCCTGACGAGGGGGGTCTGATGCCAGGCTGATAGGACCCGCCCGGGATGCAGTGAGGAACCTCAGGGCCGAAACGCGCCAGACGCCACAGGGGCTCTTGGTGAGCTTCCCCCCTTCCTACCCCCCCACCCCGTTTAAAAAGAGATGTTTTTATTGATGTCAGAGAGGAAGGGAGAGGGAGATGCCGGGCAGGCATCCCCGTGGCTGTGTGCATGAGACTTCCCAACGCTGGTGGCTCTGGCGGGGCCTTGACACTGTCAGCTGCACAGGAAGGGTTTGCTGTTCCGTCCTCCGGCCTCACTTCCCAGCACGTCTTGTAACTTGGGGGCATGTCCCAGTGGGGGTCTTGGGGTTCCCGAGGGAACCCGTTCCGGACCTGGGGGTGCGCCGAGCGGGGCTCCGGGTCTGCATTTCCCCGCAGCGTCCCTGAGGCTGCAGGTGCCCTGGGGCCTCTGAACGCCCGCCTTCCCTGGGCGGACCCCGCCCGGCCCGGCCTTCAGGCGCTGGACGCTGTAGCTTCTTCCTCCCCGGCGGGGGGGACTCGGGTCAGACGCTCCGAGTTCCCGGACCTCAATTTTCTCGGCCATAAAACGAGAAATTAGGTCTCGATGGCTCCTAAGAGTCCCTTCAATTCTGAAGTTCTGGCGCATTAAAAATGAGCTGCACTTTTGGGCTGGAAAATTACCCTTTCCCCCTGAAGGGCGCCTGGGAGATGGAGGGAGAGAGCTGCCGGGCTCGGGCGCCGCGGTGTGGGGCCAAGGTCAAGGAGGGGGCCGCGTGAGGGAACCCGCGTCTTTAGTGAAATCGCCGTTTGCATTGCCCCGCTGCTCCCTGGGTAAGAGCATGCTGACCCTGTCACGCCGCCACCTTCACACTCAGCACGCCGTCACGCCTGTGACGGGCAGCGTGACATGCCACTGATGATTTATTCCTAGCGGCCGGTGCACGAAATTCACACACGTCAAAAGGGGGCCCTGAGTCAAGTCCCCACTCACCCACATGCGCCTCAAAATCGCGTGAGACCCAGACCCGGCCGTCCCACCCCCCCATTGGGGTAGATCCAGACCGGCCAATCCCACCCTTGTCAAGCCCCACTGGGCAGGGGATGTAGCCTCAGGTCCCCTGGCCCGGCGCC
The DNA here is from genome assembly GCA_004026805.1 of Lasiurus borealis. Taxonomy (NCBI): domain Eukaryota; kingdom Metazoa; phylum Chordata; class Mammalia; order Chiroptera; family Vespertilionidae; genus Lasiurus; species Lasiurus borealis. Next base: position 8,962 of record PVJN01021997.1, read on the forward strand.
AGGATGGGGGGTGTGGCTTGAAGTCCCCCAGATGGGGCAGGAGCATGCCTTGAGGTCCCCCATCAAGCTCTGCCGCCAGGTGGGGGACATGGCCTGAGAGCCTCTGTAAAGACCCACTGGGTGGGGGGTGTGGCCTGAGGTCCCCCATCAAGCCCCACCAGGCAGGGGGGCACAGCCTCAGGTCCCCCATCAATCCCTACTGTCAGGGGGGCATGGCCTGGGTCCCCCATCAAGCCCTACTGGGCAAGGGGTGTGGCCTGAGTTCCCCCAACTCAGCCCTGGGGGTGCACCTTGAGGACCCTGTCAAGCCCCACTGGATGGGAAGCATGGCCTGAGGGCCCCTGTCGAGCCCCGCCAGGCAGGGGGGCGCAGCCTCTGGTTCCCTAGCCCAGTGCTGGGGCAGGGGGTGAGGCCCGAGGTGCCCTGTCAAGCCCCATGGGTGGGGGAGGGCGTAGCCTCAGGTTCCTGCTGATGGCTCGTTAAGGCTCCTTAAGGGAACTTGGCCTCAGCTGTGGGTGCAGCCATCTTTGTGATGGAGTGATGGTCAATTAGCATCTTCCCTCTTTATTAGTTAGGAGTATTTGTATTATTATTATTATTAATTATTATTTTTAGGGATTTATCTTCTGTTTGTTTGAAATCTGGGGCCTTTATGAATCCTGCATGAATATTCTCTCATATTCACCTTGGCCATCGAGACACAGAGAAATAGCCCCAAACCCTGTCCCATCCCGTGCGTCTTTGATGCCCTGTGTGTTTTCTTTAAGAATTAAAAATATATATTTTTACTCACTTCAGAGAGGAAGGGAGAGGGAGAGAAATAGAAACATCATGATGAGAGAGAATCACGGACCGGCTGCCTCCTGCACGCCCCTCACAGGGGATGGAGCCCGCCACCCGGGCCTGTGCCCCTGACCCGGAATCCGACCGTGACCTCCTGGTTCCTAGGTCGATGCTCAACCACGGAGCCACGCCGGGCGGCGTGTGTGTGTCTAAACAACAAGTTCACTGTGGACGAGAGAAGCCATTTGCCAGCTGCCGGGGCATTGGTGGGGGTCCCGCTGACCCTTGCAGGGCCAGGAGAGCCCCGGAGGGAAGGCGGTTTGGCTTTAACGCAAGAACAGGGTGTCTTAAGAGAATGGACTCTGGCCCAGCGGCGTGGCCCCAGGATTTCTCCGGGGAACCCCAGTGGGCAGAGGGGTGGCGGGTCAGTTTGGCAGGAGTAGCAGCGCGGCCGAGGCGGGTGGAAGATCACGCATCGATTTTTATGAGTGAGTGAGGAAGGGGTGCGGCCCGGGGGAGAGTTCGGATAAACATAATGTCCCGTAATTAATCCATTACGCCGCGGTACCCAGGTGCCGCTTTTATTGCCTTAAAAACGAGTCGCGTCAGGAAAGGAAATGGCTGCTTTCTTTTTTATATCAAAAAAGCCCTTTCTTTTGAGAAATCATAAAATGTCTAATCTACCTCGCCATATAATGCTAATGAGCGCAGCCAGCCGCCTCCTCGCGCCGTGTGGGATGGAAGGTCATCCGTGTCTGCCCGTCAGGCGCCGGGGCTCCGCCCTCGGAGGGACGCTCGTGCTGGACAGCACTGTTCATCGCTAGGTGTCTGAGCACAGCGGAGTTCCAGCAGCTTCTATGGCGCCCTCCCCGAGGGCCCTACGTCTCACGGTGGCAGGTGCGGGGGGCTGGGTGGGGTGAGAATCTGTCTGGCCTGTTGCCCGTCCCGTTTTAGGCACATGACCCAGGGTCACGACACCTGGGGCTGTCTGCCGGATGGCACTGCCCCCCTGTCTCATTTCCTCACATTTCCAGGAATCCCCCTTTCTCTGTTGTTGATTTTTAGGGAGAGTGGAAGGGAGGAGGGGAAAGAGAGAGAGAGAGAGAAGTATTGATGTGAGAGAGACACATCCATTGGTTGCCTCCTGCTGTTGCCAGCGGATGGTGAACCTGACACCCCGGTACGTGCCCTGGACCTGGAATCGAACCTGCAATCCTTTGGGGTGGGGGAGGAGAGGCATGGGCCGGAGCTCTAACCACTGAGCCCGCCGGCCAGGGCCCACCCTCCATAGGTGCTGTCTGCCGCCTCGCTCCCCCCGCCGAGGGGTGCTCCTCGCTGCGTGTGGCTGTCACCCGCCCGGCCATCTCTCGTCTCGGCATCAGCGTGCTGCAGGCGGGCACGCCGCGGGCACCTCCGGCGGCTGCCGCCAGCCTCGTTATGGAAAAGAATTGCCCGGTGGGTTGAGGGAATGGCCAACAGCGGACCGGAATCACGAGGCTGAAAGTGATATTGCCGGCGGGAGGTCATTTTCCCAGCCGAGGGGCAATAGTTTGCCGCTCTAAACTGCGCGCCGCAGTCAGTCAGTGTTTTATTAAACCGTTTCAGGAACTTGGGAGCCATTTCGTTTAAACTTCCTGCGTGACGCCGGGCCGGGCCGAGCGCGGAGCGGCTCCAAAAGAGGCCGGGAGTAATCTGCAGAAACACCCCGCGTGCCCGGCAGGGCGCGCACAGCTGGGAGCCGGGCCAGGCTGTGCCCGGTCCTTGCAGACCAAGTGGGAGCGTGTGCGTGTGTGTGTGCATGCATGTGTGTGTGCATGAGCAGTGGTGTGTATATGTGTGCATATGTGTTCATGCGTGCGAGTGAATGGGTGCATGCACTGCACATTCAGGTGTGCGAGTACACGAGTGATGTGTGCATGCACTGCATGCACGTGTGCTTGCGTGTCCACAAGTAGGTGCATGTGTGTATACACGCGTGTTCATGAGTATATGTGCCCGTAAATGTGCACGTAGGTGAGCGTGAGGGTGTATATGTTAGCTCCAAAGTGCCCCCTGCCCCGCGAGTAGGTGAACTCCACACTCACCCTGGCGCCGGGAATTAAGGGGACAGGTTCCAGGCCTTTGTCGTCAGGCGCGATGGGCAGAGTGGGGTCGCCCTAACCGGTGGTCTTCCGTAGGTGGCCTTCCCTCTGCGAAGTCATCTAACCGGTCGCCGTCTAATCGGGAGCTATATTTAGGAGGCGGGGGAACGTGCGAGCTATTCGTTTCGATTAAATTTTTTATTACGCACTCTCCTTTTGGATTGACAACTATTAATATTAAAAGAGCTCGGCCAAATTGAAATTTGTGTTGCTGGAGAGACTGACACGTAATGTGCGATGCTGGCGGGGAAAGCCGAGGGCGGGGGGGATGGCCGGGCGGGGTGCGATGGGTCCCAGCAGGCGCCAGGCGCTGCGTGACCCCGGCCCCGCTGGGCCCTGTGCAGGGATGGGGGTGGGGGCTTCCGGAGAGGCGACACGTGGCGGGGGCGGGAGCACGCGGCAGCACGTCACGCAGACACTTGTCCTCACGCCTGACTGTATCGTGTTTCCTCCGTCACCAGTGAAAAGGCGGGGGAAGCGGAGAAAGCCATTCCCCACAGTGCTCAGCGTGTGCGTGTCGCCGGCGTGACGGGGATGGGGATGGGGATGGGGATGGGCCCGGCTTCTTCAGACGCCCCGGAGCGGTTGTCTGGGCGTCCCCACACCCCCGGGCGGCAGGTCTGTCTGTCCTGTAAGAGGGGGACCTAGCCCCGGCCTCTGGGGGCGTTCCAGCTCTAAGTCTGCAGCAGGCGGGCCCTGGGCCAGACCCGGGGTTTGGCGTCACGGGCCCAGTTCCTTCTAACGATGCCCGCGGCTTCGTGTTGCTGGGATTGTCACATGCAGGAGCCCACAGGCTGGGCACCGAGCTGGCCCGGCTGCAGAGGCCGGCTCCGGCAGGAGATGGGGGTGTCTGGGTCCACACAGCCTCAGGGTGACATGAGACATGGGCAATTCAAAGTGTCCTCTTTGGGAGTCTACTGCTTTATTTTTTTTTTTTTAAATTATTGATTTTAGGGCGGAAAGGAGAGGGAGAGACGAACATCACTGATGAGAGAGAGCCATGGATTACTTGCCTCTCCAACACCCCACACTGGGGATGGAGCCCACAACCTGGGCTTGTGCCCTGACTGGGAAGCGAACCGTGACCTTCTGGTTCCTAGGTCCACGCTCAGCTCTGGAACCTCACTGGCCGGGCAGAGTCTGTCACTCGATAGAGCGGAAGGTGAGGCCACCGCCCACCATGTGTCCGTCCTATGGGCCGTCCCTCTGTGGCTGGCCCTCTCCCACCACTCCCAGCACCTCCCCCGCACCAGGCCCTCGGCTGTGCCCTGTGTCTGGAAGGTCCACTCCCTCCCCATGGTCCGGGCAACCTCCCCAGTGGCCGCAGTGGCCTCCATGGGGACCCGTGCTGGCCCCTGGCACAGGGTAGGTCCACGCCACACTTGCCTCGATTTGGTTTGACAGGGTCACGTCGGTTCTTTCCTGCACATTTTTAAAATCCTCCCTCAAGGATATTTTTGCCATTCATTTCTAGAGAGAGTGTGAGAGAGGGAGAAGAGAGAGAGAAAAACATCGAGATGAGAGAAAGAGAGAGACTTTGGGGCTGGGGAACCTGCAACCCAGGTCCATGCCTTTGACCAGGGATCAAGCCCGGGCCCTTTCTTTGGTCCACAGGCCCATGCTCTAACCACTGAGCGACAGGCCAGGGCATCCTCCACATTTCGGTCTCAGACTTGTTTATTGCACATCATTCGCCCACTCTGTGACTTGCTCACAGAATCGTGTGCTGAGCCATTGCTTCCCCTGATTGGCGGCTCCAATTCTAGACTCCGTGCTCCTGAGGGACAGGCGGGCGCCGGCCTTCCCCAGGGGGACTTCCGGAAAGAGGTGCTCATTGGCATCCCGGGGAGCGCAGCGTGGACTTTCTTCCTTCTCTCCAGCAGGACGCGATGGTGTCTGCATCTCTCTGCCCCCCCGGCCCCCTTCCCGCCTCAAAACGCTACCTGCTTCCCGCTGGCTGGTGGCTCTGGTAGAGCTTCGTCCTGTGAATGGAAAGATTGCGGCTTCAGCCCCTGGTTGGGGCTCTTATGGGCGTCAACTGATGGATATTTCTCTCTCACATCAATGCCTCTCTCCCTCTCTCTCTCTCTCTCTTCCTCTCTCTCTCTCTCTCACACACACACACACACACACACACACATCAATGCCTCTCTCTTTCTCTCTCTAAAGATCAGTAACAATATATCCTCGGGGGGAGGACTGAGATACAAACCCCAGCCCTCTAACCCAACAGCGAGATTACACTTTTCCTTCTGCCGGTTCATTCTGAACTGGCATCGAAACCCCATGAAAACCAACACGGACAGGAGTGTCTTGGGTTCGCGAGGCCGGTGCCTGGAGGGTTTCCTCGGAACCCGTGCCAACCAGCGGGCACGGGCATCCCGAGACCGAGACCCCCCTGGGGCGGCTCTGGGCGCTTGCTTCCATTGCCTGGGCTCCAAAGCGGTTTTGACTCGGGAAGTGGAAAAAGCCGAAGGCGGGAACATTCTGGAACCTTCCGGAACCCCCAGTTCCGAGCGCCCAGACCTGCGGCCGGCTAGTCGTTTGACGGCAGCGTCCCCCACGCCGCCGCGGATGCCGCAGAAGCGCGCACTCCTGGACGGGGCCCGGAGTGAAATATGAAGGTGCCTCCGACAATTTAGTACTTTTAATAAAGGATTTGTGAGCAAAAAGCTTAAGTACAAGAACCACAGAACATGGAGATAAAAATATAGCCATAATCACACATCAGAGCCGGGAAAATTCATTACGTCGCGGGCACCCGTAATGGAGGGAAGTTGGGGGAACCGGCGGGGAGATAATATATACGCCGGATTCCTGGCGGCGCGGAGCCTTTTAGCCGGGCCCGGGCCCCGGCGTTCCGCAGGGGGTGTTTTATGGCCGCGACGCTTTCCCGAGGAGGCGTGATTTACTGCCGTCGGGCGCGCGTGGCGACGTGAGTTTGGATCTGGGTTTCTGGGAGAAGTTGACAATTAGTCCCCTCATCGATATTTACGGCGCGGAAAAGGACTTGATGTTAAAATAATTTAAATGCTTTACCTGCTTCTGGATGGAGACGTGAAATACTGCCCTTTTGGAAAAATGAGGACACAAAAGAGCTGGTTACCACCGAGGGGGGTGTCATGACCAGGCGGGAACCCTGACCCGTGGTCCGGGGCAGCCGGGAGAGGCAGGGCCGTCCGCCCCCTTGGGGGCACTGCCTCCACGAGAAGGGCTTTTCTTTCCTTTGTGAATATCTTTATTTTTATTTTAATTATTTTTTTAAATACACTTTGGTTTTTTTACAGAAATGAAGGGAGAGGGATAGAAAGTCAGAAACATCGATGAGAGAGAAACACCAATCAGCCGCCTCCTGCATGCTCCCTACTGGGGATGTGCCTGCAACCAAGGTACATGCCCTTGACCGGAATCGAACCTGGAACCTTTTAGTCCACAGGCCGACGTTATATCCACTGAGCCAAACCGGTTTTGGCTGTAAATATTTTTATTGATCTCAGAGAGGAAGGGAGAGGGAGAGAGAGAGAAGTGTCCATGATGAGAGAGAATCATGGATCCGATGCCCCCTGCACGCCCCACACTGGGGATGGAGGCCGCCACCCGGGCCTGTGCCCTGACCGGGAACTGAACCCTGACCTCCTGGTTCCTAGGCCGGCGCTCAACCACTGAGCCTCCCGGCCGGGCATCTTTTCCTTTTTCTAGTGTTTTCTGGCTCCTCCATGGGAACATCCATTTGGGGTCTCAGTGGGGATCCAGGGACGGGACTCGGGGAAGACGGGCGGGGAAGGTGTGGCTGTCCTTCCTCCGTGCCCCACCTCTGCCGCTCAGCCAGTCCGTCCTGTCCTTACCCTCCTCGTGGCTGTGGGACACACAGGGTGGCAGGCAGGACCCGGCCCTGGGCTTCCCTTCCCTATTAAAGCCCGGCGTCTCCGTGGTTCCCAGCCTGACCCACGGCAGGGGCGTGGAGGTCACCCTGACATCTCGCTGTGGGAGCCTTTTAGCCACTTGCTCCTCTTACCCAGGGGGTGCAGGGGAGGGGGGCGCGGGGATGTGGCCTCACCCGGCAGACAGGGGCGCAGCCCTTTCCGGTGGGCACGCTCCCCTGGCCTCCTGGGCGGCTCTGGGGACGGAAACTCCGTGGTTGGCAGGGAGGACTCAGCGTCACCGGGGAGAGGGATCCTCTCCTCCGCGCACAGAATCCGCTCGGCGCACCGGCTGCAGGGTGGTGGCGGCCGGGAGGGCTGGGCCATCCTCTGGGAGGACGCGCTGTCCCCGTGGGCGTGCCCGTGGGAACCCAGAGCGCAGCCCGGGGCCCCGGCTGACTCTAGGGACATGGCGTTGGGGTTCCCTCCCTCGGCTGGTGCGCAAGGGGTTACATCACCCCGAAAACACGCACACCACGGACCGAGCCTCCGGTCGGCGGTGGTATGATTTCGGGGGGTCTTGGTGATCTCTCCTGTAACCTCTTGATTTTTTTTCCATGTAAATTATGCTTTTCTTGAAACAAAGATGATTATCAATCATAAGTTCTGGAGCCTCAAGCGGGGCGGGAGGAGGCTGCAGAGGGAGGGTCTTCTGCAAGGACGTGGGGCTGGCGCGGAGCCCGAGCTGGGAGGGACCTCGAGCAGGTGCCCTCTGGGTGCTCCGGCCTCACGGCGGGAGCGGCATGGGGCCCCTGACTCTGAGGCTCCTCATCTGATCTCTACGGCCACGCTCAGCTCCTGGAGGGGAGAGGTGCGCCCTTCGGCCTGGGGCCCTGACCCGGCTCAGAGCAGGCCCTGTGAACCCCGTGGATGGGTTTCCCATGAGGCCCTGAGACGGGGACTGTGGGATGGTGGGCGGTACGAGGCACCGGAGAGGCTCCCAATGCCAGGACCCACGGCACGGGCCAGGGGTCCTGGCGCCTCTCTGCCCTGTAGCCGGGCCTCACTGTCCCTCCAAGTGACAGAACCCCCCAAGCTCAAGGAGGGAGAGACTTCCAGAGGAGACCAGAGGAGGCCTTCGGCCCCAAGAGGAGGAATGTAAAGGAATTAAAACAAACAAAATCTGTACGAAAACACAGACTCCAGATGTGTCCCGGGCGTGACATAAATGTCCACTTAGCGTTTTTTTAAAAAATATTTTTATTGCTTTCAGAGAAGAGGGGAGAGGGAGAGAGAGGAACATCCATGATGAGAGAGAGAATCATGGACCGGCTGCCTCCTGCACGCCCCCCACTGGGGACGGAGCCCCCAACTCAGGCCTGTGCCCTGACCAGGGGTCAAACCGTGACCTCCTGGTCCCTAGGTCGACCCTCAACCCCTGAGCCACCGAGGCCGGGCCGCTGAGCCTCTCTGAGTGCCTGCAGCTTGTCCCCGCTTTAGCAGGAGGCACAGACCGAAGGGGGGGCCCAAACTTGGGGAGGTCCTGGGCCTCGGGGGACCCGAGCAGGCAGTGCCGAGGAGGCCGCGTCTGAAATGACTTTGTTAGTATGTAGGTCACACGGCTGCGCTGTCTGGTTATCGGCCGGCGCCGCGGATAACTGTTTGCGGAGGAGTAAATGGCTTTGCTGCCTCAGCACCCTCTTTCGCGGGTGCTTCGCACACGGCGGCGGTGCGGTGAAGGGACGTGGGGCCGCAGCACAAAATCAATTCATCTCCCCGCCGGTGCGGCCCGCTTCCCCCTTTGACTAATTGACATGCTTTGTGCTGGAAATCACCCGGGCCCGGCTGTCCCCCCGGGCGCCTCACTTCCAGCGCGGCCGGCGTGACGCGGGCGGGACCTCCTGGCGACCGAACGCCACGGCGAGAGGCAGAGAGAAAAATGAGATGGAGCCGCGCTGGGCCCGCACCGGGATGCAGGGGGGACGGACGGTGTGGCCCTGGGCGGCGCTGCCCCGCTGTCGCTTCCAGGTTGCGGGGCCGCTGGGCGGGGCTGGGCTCACCCCGTTTGCAGATAAAAGTTTTTCCTTCCTCCGCCTTGGATGGGCGAGCGTCTTAGGGGGTGTCTTGGGGTGGCTCCTTAAACCGGAGTGGGCCAGGCCAGGCGGGTGATGGTGCCTGCGGAGGCCGGGCCATTGGACCTGGCGGGTGGGCCAGCAGGCAAGGCGACCTTTGTCGGTCAGGCGCCCCCCTGGTGGTCAGGCGTCCCTCCTGGGTACGGCGGCCCCCAAGGCTCGCTGGCCTGGAGGCCTGGCGCTCGCAGGACCCTGTCTGTCCGCCATCGCCACCGCGGCGCTTCCCGGGCCGCCGTGAATGTCGACTGGATTCTCAGAGCAAAGCTTGGGGTGCCCGAAGGTACCCCAACCCCACGCACGTCGCAGGAACAGCGACACGGTGGCTCCCGCGTTTCATTATCACGTTTCTGGGGCCCTGGTTTATTTCCAAACGCCCGGCTATTGGCGCCGCCGCCGTGCAGGGGCCGTCCTGGCTGTGGGAGGGAGCGCAGATGGCGCCGGGCTTGTGGGGGCCGTCATCCCCGCCCCAGACAACCTTCCCGCCGTCTTTGTGCCCAGCAAGTCAGGCAAACTAACTGCTGCTGCGGCCGCGGCCACGCAGACAGGCCACGTGATCGCGGGGCGGGCCGAGCCGGAGCGCGCCCCCTCCTCTGCCCTCCCTGCCCCCCCTGTGGTGCTGGTGAGGGGTCGGATCAGAGCAGCAGCAGGAATTTCATTTATGGGGGCAGCGGGGCCGGGGGCCGGGTGGCGTGGCGGGGAGGGGGGGCTGGTTCCAGGCCCCGCCCGTGGAGGGTTCGCAGCCCCGCCCGCGGCTGCTCCCGGGAGCCGCTCCGCCCGCCGGCCGGCTCAGCCCATTGCCTCCGTTTGCGTGACTAAATGCAGACAATTAGAGCCGGGGCGCGTTCTCCGGGGCTCATTGTCAGCCAGGGTTCAAGTGCGCGGATAATGGCCCGCGGGAGGCCCCGCGCCTGGTGGGCAGTGGCGGAGGCCGCCGGCCGAAACGGCTCCTGGGCCCGCTCCCCGCGGCTTCCCTGCCGTGGGTTTGGTGCCGTTTGGCCGGGACACCGGCGTCCGCCCCGGCCCGGAGGCAGCAGGCTCAGGGGCCCTTTGTGGAGGCTGGAGGCCACCCACGGGTCACGAGGGCTTTTCTGAGCGCCCGGGGCTGCCATCTTGAAGGTGCCCTTGATGAGGGGTCCTGGCGCCTCTCTGCCCCTGGGGCCTGAGCTGTAGCCGGGCCTCCCTGCCCCGCGTGGAAGGGAGAGTGCGGGCTGCTCAGCTCCGAGAGGAAGCTCGTCTGTGGGTGAAATGGCGCCTCCTTCACCCCTCCCAGCGAGAATGTTCCCGGCCCCACAGACACCCCCTCCTCCAGGCCCACAGACATGAGTCCAGAGCCCACAGACACCCCATCCTCCAGGCCCACAGACACCCCCATGCCCGGGACTGGCAGTGGGGCTCTTGTTAAGAGGGGCACAGGCTGCGCTCACTCTCACAGGAGGAAGGTGTGGGGAGCAGCCGGGACCCACACAGATGGGCGTGGGATGGTCGGCCACGCCCGGGGCCTCCTGCCGGTGGAGCTGCTGGCGCGGCCTGGCTGTGGCATGTTTGCTGGTCCAGACCATGGTGTCCCAGCTTCGGCCGCTGCTGGCTGGGCCTCCGCACGGGGAGGCGGTGAGACCCTGTGCCTGCCGCCCTCCCTGTGGCTCCTCACCTGCCTCACCGGCAGGCTTCGCCCAGGTGGCGTCTCTCTGGGGGGCCCTGCTGCCCCCCCCCCAGCCCCCGGCCTCCCCGGCTGTTTGCTGCCCCTGTTCCCCGGCTCCGCATCCTTGTGGCTCTGCTCCGTCTCCTCTGATTTCACTGTTTACCCTGCGGCCAGGCTGTGGCTCCTGGAGGCCAGGAGCCGTGTACCTTCTGCTCTTGGGTCTGTTCCAGCACCTGGAACCTCACTCAGCGCGTAGTAGGCACTCAACAAGTATGTGTTGAGGGGAGGAGGAGGAGGCACGGCCCTCTGCAGAGGGGTGGACAGCCAGTGTGAGTCGCCCACAGGCAGTAAACGCCGGGCCATGTGAGGTCATGGGACGGAGGGAGCAGCCTGCACGGCTCTGTGTGTTCCTGCTGTGGGTCCTGTTTCATTACGGAAGTTCTGCATGTTCACCTCGAACCCTCCAACAGCCCAGAGTACGGGACGGGAGACCGGGGGACGGGGTGCGCCGTGCCCACTGCCTGGCTCTGTACGTGTGTGTAAATTCCACGTGACCGGTGAGCACACTCACCAGCGCGGCGGCCACGGACAGGTTTCGCCATGGACCCGGCTGTGCTGGGCGCTGAGCCGAAGGCTCGCTGTGTTTGGAAGGGAGCAGGGTGTCGGTCAGAGCATCGGGCCGGGACCGGGTGCGAGGTTCTCACTGCTCCGTGGGTCTCCGTGCGTGGCAGCCGTTCGGACAGCGCTCCTTCCCCCTCGCGCCTGGTACTCAGGGCGGGGAACTCGGCTCTCTTCGCCTCCGGCTCTGCAGCCACCCCAGTGCTGGGAGGTCAGAGCAGACCCCCGGCAGGGGGCATTCCTGTGCACCCCCGGGACCCTGGCTCCTGCACCTGTGCCGGGTGCCCCGGTATGGAGACAGCCAGGCCGCCCCACCAGGGACTGCCCTCGGGGAGGCGTCCCTGTGCCTTTGGACCCGCCTTCCCAGGGGCTGCTGGCCTCGGGCCCCGGGCACAGCCTGTGCTGCTGCCCCGCGGGCATTCTCCTGGCTGGCAGGACACGTTCCCACGCCCTTTGACCCTGGTCTTTGGAGGGTTTCCGTGTCGCTGAGTGTGGAGTGGACACTCAGAATTCAGAGGGAAGGGGGACATTTCTTCCTCCGAACCCCAGCAGCCACACGCTGTCCCCTCCTCAGCACGTAGGAGGCAGCTTTCCTCCTTTCTCCCAGCGACGCGCAGGGAACTCTCGAACGCAGGCCATAGTGCGATGGTATTTGCTAAGGTGAACCTTCGCTTTCTGCCGGTGCCGCACAAAGTGCGGGGGCTGCGGGCTAAGGTGGGAGCCCTGCCTTGCGGGGTGGAGCCGGGGTCCCGCCCTCTGCAGGGACGCGTGCCGGGAAGGCGCCACGTGGCCCATCGGCCCTCTGCATCCCAGGACGTGGTGGCCACCTGAAAGGTTTTTCTTACTTGAGTTTATGGGGGTGACACCGGTTCATACCGTTTCCCAGGGTTTGGGGTGTGCCATTCTGTAACAGCATCTCTACATGGCCCTGTGCGTTCGCCCCCACATCAGGCGCCTTCCCTCACCCTGTGTTTCCCCGGTACCCTCTCCCCCTCTCCCCATCTCTCCGGGCCTCACCACACTGTTGTGCGTCTGAGTTGTTGTTTTTTCTTTCTTCTTAATCCCTCACCTTCTCCCCCCAGCCCCGCCCCTCCTCTGACAGCTGTCAGTCTGCTCTCTGTTATCTGGGCGTCTGTTTCCATTTCGTTTGTTAGTTTACGTTGCTCATTAGATTCCGCATGTAAGTGAGATCATATGGAACCTGTCTTCCTCGGACCGGCTTATTTCACTCAGCGTAACGCTCTCCAGGTCCCTCCACGCTGCTGCTAAAGGTACGATTTCCTTCTTCTTTTATTTTTATTTTTTACAGCCCAGCAATATCCCGTTGTGGAAATGTGTCCCAGCTTTGTTATCCACTCCTCTATGGGTGGGCGCCTGGCTGCCTCCCAGCCTGGGCTGTTGTCAGTAACGCTGCCGTGAACACGGGGTGCACCTCTTCTTTCCACTCAGTGTCGGGGTATCTTGGGATATATTCCCCGCAGCGGGCCCCCTGGGTCACCGGGCCGTCCCCCTTTCCACTGGTGGAGGACACGCCATTCCGCCTTCCGCCGCGGCTGCGCCGGTCTGCACGCCGCCAGCAGTGCACGAGGGTCCCCTTTCCTCCACGTCCTCGCCGGCCCTGGCCATTGGTTGATTGACCTATGATGGCCGCTTCGGCGGGGGAGAGGGGACACCTCACTGTGGTTTTGATGCTCATTCTCTGATGATCAGCCACGTGGAGCATCTCTTCTCATGTCCCCTGGCCATCTGCAGGCCCTCCTCGGAGAGCGGTCTGCTCGGGCCCTTTGCCGTCTTTCATCAGGTTGTCGGGTTCGGTGGGGGTTGGTGTTGAGTTGTGTGAGTCCTGTGTCCGTTTTGGACCTTAGACCTTTATCGGACGTGCCCTCGGCCAGTCTGTTCTCCCCCTCGTGGCTGGTCTTTTCGTGTTGCTGATGGTCCCTTGGCTGTGCAGACGCTTTGTAGTTTAAGGCAGTCCCGTCTGTTTATTCTTCCCCTTGTTTCCCTGGCCCGGGGAGATGCATCAGAAAAAAATAAATGCATTGCTAGGAGAATGTCTGAGATTTTACTGCCTCTGTTCTTCACGGATTTTTGTGGCATCTAGGCCAACACTGAAGGCTTTAATCCATTTTGAGTTTGTTCTTGTGTGCATTGTAAGAAGGCGGTCTAGTTTCTTTTTTATTTTTATTTTTATTTTTTGCATGGAACTGTCCAGTTTTCCCATTTCCATTTACTAAAGAGATAGTCTTTACCCCACTGTGTGTTCTTGCCTCCTTTGTCAGATATACATGGAGCATGAAGGTTTCGGTGTCTGCCTGGGCTCTCCGTCCTGTCCCGTTGATCTCTATGCCTGTATCGATGCTCCTCCCACGCGGTTTTGATGACTATGGCCTTGTAGTGTAGTCTGAGGTCAGGTAGCGCTTCCTCCAACTTAGTTCTTTCTCAAGATGGCCGGGGCTGTTCAGGATCTTTTTTTTTTTTGTTCCACATACATTTTGGGAATATCTGTTCTAGTCCTGTGAAGTAAGCTATTGGCATCTTGACAGGAATTGCGTTGTGTCTATAGATTGCTTTGGGCACTTGGACATTTTAATGATCTTAAATGTCTTTGACATCCTTGGTCTAAATGTATTCCTAGGTATTTTTTTTTTTTTTATGTGGTTGGAAATGGGATTGTTTTCTTAGTTTCCCTTTCTGATGGTTCAGTATTGCTGTATAAAAAAGCCACTGATTTCTGAATATTAATTTTATATCCTGCCACTGTACTGAATTCATTGATCAGTTCTAGTAGTTTTTTTTTTTTTTGGTGGAATCTTAGGGTTCTCTATATGCAAGATCATGTCATCTTCGGGTAATAATAATTTTACTTCTTTTTTTTTTTTTTCCAATTTGAATGCCTTTTATTTCTTCTTCTTGTCCGATTGCTGTGGCGAGGGTTGAATAAGAGCGGTGAAAGGAGACATCCTGTCTTGTTCTGGTTTTTGTCCATTGAGTATGATGTTGGCTGCGGGATTGCCATTTATGGCCTTTATTATTATGCTGAGGTGTGTTCTCTCTCTTCCCACTTTGCCGAGGATTTTTTATCACAAATGGGTGCTGGATTTTATCAAATGCTCTCCTGCACGTATTGATATGATGGTGTGATTCTTGTCTCTCAATTTGCTTATGCGATATGCCGTGTTTATTGATTCGCAGATATTGTACCGGCCTTGCATCCTCGGACTAAATCCCACTTGGTCACGGTGTTTGATCTTTTTAATGCGTTTCCGGATCCGATTTGCTGATATTTTGTGGAGGATTTTAGCCTCTGGGTTCATCAGGGATATTGGCCCGTCGCTGTCTTTCCGTGCTGTGTCTTTATCTGGTGTTGGAATTAGGGTCCCGCCGACCTCCCAAAGCGAGCTGGGGAGCCTTCCCTCCTCTTGAATGTGCTGGGCGGTTTGGGGAGCACGGGAGTCAGTTCTCTGAGTATTGGGTAGAATGTGCCCGTGAAGCTTCCAGTTGAGGATTCCTGTTCGCGGGCGCGTCCTGATGGCGGCTTCAGTTCCCTCGGTCGACGATGGTCTGTGGCAGCCGGTTTTCAGCGACGAAACATCCTTGCCCGGGGCCCCAGCCTCACTGTGTGTGGCTCCGTCGGGAGTCTCGGTGGGCCCCGGCTGCTCCATGGTCACTCTCCGGAGCTCGGGGGCCCGGGGCGGGGGACCCGCAGGCCGATGTCACTTGTACTTATGCCGCCTGATGGGACCTGCAGGAAGGAAGGAGCTGAGCCCCGGATCAGGTCTGACAGGAGCCGGGAGTGGGAGAGGCCATGGTGGGAGCAGCCCGTGCCTTTGCTACAGCGTCAGTGTTGTTAGCGATGGGCTTACTCTGAGGGGTTCTGAGCACCCCAATGTTCAGCTGGGGCCAGGGTGCGGGGGGGGCCTTGAGTTTTGAGAAAACAGGATTGGTGAGCATGAACCTCAAATGATGTGCAGGCTGCGGTGAGGGGCCAGCAGGAATCCTGTGCATCTGTATGTGTGTACTGTGTTACCACATGTGTGCATACATGGGTTTGCAAGGGTGCACCTGTGTGCATGCCACACGTGTTTGTATGTACATGCATGCACAGTGTGTTTGTCTGGGTGTGTGTGTGCACATGTGTATACCTGTGTGTGCACCACATTTATTTGCATGTGTGTGCATGCACAGTGTGCCTGGGTATGTGTGGGTACACCTGTTGTGTACCACGCGTGTTTGTATGTATGTGCATGCACAGTGTGTTTGTCTGGGCGTGTGTGGGTGCACCTGTGTGTACCGGTGTGCATGTTTATGTGTGTACGGTATGTTTTTGCATGTGCATGCATGCACCTGTGTGGATGCGCCTGTGCACACACCTGGCCTCTGAGGGTGATGATCTGGAGAGTAAATGACCCTGTAGCCCTGGTCCCTGGAGTCCTGTTTTCTGTGGGCAGGCGGGTTCCCCTGGAGAGGGGAGCCCCGTACACCAGAGCAGCTCCGTGTTCAGAGAGGCGGGATCCCTCCTCCCTCCCTTCACTGTTGGCATCATCATGGTCTCTGTGGCCCAAAGGGCACTGGTCTGAGCAAGTGAGCCAGTGCTCACTGCCAGCCTCTCTGCCGGACCCCGGGATCGGCTTTAGCAGGTGAGTGGACGACACATCCAAGAACACGTCGACGGAGCCCGTCCCTGCCCGGGAGAGTGTTCCAGGCCGCAGCCCCGCTGGCCGTGGCCGTGCCTGCATTCTTGGTGATGGGGCACCCGCGTGCCACGGCAGGTGAGGGTTTGGGGGGGAGGATGCCGCCGGAGCCCGCTCCATCCTCGGGACGACCGGTCAGGACTATGCGGGTGTGACCGCCTGCCTCTCATGGTTATTTGCTAGTAACGAGACTACCTTTTAATTTAAAAAAAAAAAAAAACAAATAATTGAGTTGTAAAGCCTCAGACTGATTTTTTTTTTTGGGTGCAAAATAGTTCCAGTGGGCTCATTTATTTTTCAACTTTAAAACCTCAGCGTTTTGTAGATCCCGAATTTCACAATGCGGGGATGATTGCTCCGTACAATTTGCGAAGTTGTGATTAGGCAGCCCCCGCGCGGAGCGAGGCTCCCCGTCCACAATGGCTTCCCAGAATAGCCGCGCCACCCAGCCTGCAGATTGCAGGGCAGCGCGGAGGGCAGTTCGAAGAACGGCGTCCTGAGGGCCGTCTATATTTATGTCCCCATTAACGCACACGCTCCCGCACACGTGACGCTCTGTAAATAACCGGCCGCCTCCTCCTCGGGGCGGGGTTGCAGCCCCGCTTTTGGCAGCAGCGGCGAAGACGCGCATCTCCTGCGGTCGGGCTGCGGGACCCTCGTGGGCGCCTCCTGCGGGTCCGCGGCTCTCGGTGTGGGGACCGTTCCGGCAGTCGAACGTCTCACTAATGGAAATGAAATGCAACGGGAGGGGCACTGCCCGCTGGTGCCCCGGGGACGTGGGCCTCGCCGGGCACGCGGCTACTTTGCACAGCCACCCGCGTGCCGGGCCTCGGGGGCGCCGCCCGATGCTGTCTCTGCGGGTGGGCAGCAGAGGACCTGCTGGCTCCTGCGGGTGGAGCGGGCGGTGCCCGCGCTCCGATTCCTCTCCAGACGGGTGTCCGCCTCGGGGAGCGGGAGGGCAGCGGTCGGGACACAGCGTGATGAAAACGCACCATCGGTGAGACAGCGCCGGTCCCCGGGGTGGAGGCCTTTCCGTCCTGGGGAATCTCGGTAGCAAACGCGGAGACAGTCATCCTGGCTGATCTGCGGGTTCAAGCGAAGCAGCGGCTTCTCCTTTTTAAATGCATGTGGAGTGGCCCTCGCCAGGCCGCTCAGTGGATGGAGCGTTGGCCTGTGGAGTGAAAGGTCCGGGGTGTGATGCCCCAGCAGGCCACCCCCGGGCATGTGCCCTGACCTCCGGGGTCAGAGGTCTGCGCGCAGCCCCCTGAGCCACACGGGCGGGAGGGCGGGAGCCGCCTTTTTCGGAAGTCCCCTTCCATTCCGCCTGCTTGGTGCTTTGTGGGGCCCCATGCACGGGGTGGGGGTGGGGGTGTTGCCAGAGGAGCCCGCACCTCTGAGGCTTGGGAAGGTGGGGACAGATGTGGGCGAGGACTTCTGTCGGCTCAGCTCCAACCCAGCACCCACGCCTCCCCTCCCTGCACCCCTCCTCTCTGCCTTCCTCACAGACCCCGCTCCTCAGACACTTAACTCCAGCCCGGCGACACCTCCCACCTTCCATTTGCATCTGGATCTTTCTCGAGCTGCTAATTCACCCACAATCAATAATCTTATTCTTGCACAGAAAGCAGGGAATATTTCTGAGAGTGGGCAGAGCAGGGAAAGCACAGTGTGTGTCTCAGATTTGATGCGTTCTGGATTTAGAAGTGCTAAATAATTCATCCCTGCTTCAAAAATAAGCATATTTTTGTTACCAGGACGTGGCCTGGGGGCTTCATAATGAATCTATTCTAGGGTTCAGGGCCCAGAGTCCAAGATCCCAGGGTTCAGGGTCCCAGGGTCCAGGGTTCAGGGTCCCAGGGTCAAGGGTCCCACAGCTGACCTCACATGCCCGCTGAGGGTGGTCCTGCTTGGGGTGGCATTGCTGGTCCTTACGGCTTCCACCTTCCCTTTGAGGGGCTCTCCCCCAGCTGGTGCTCAGTCCTCCAACCCATCCCTCCCTGCATCGTTCCTCCCACTACCCCACACTCCTGTTCCCTGTTCATCCACTTCCCTATGTCCCTCTAGCTACCTGATCCCATTTCCTCCCAGTTTCTTCTTCCATCCACATGTCCATCTCTCTTTCCTTCATTTACCCATCTACTCCTTGTTCACCATTCACTCATCCACCCATCCATCCGTCTCTCTATCCATCCACCCACCCACCCATCTATCCATCCATCCATCCATCCATCCACACATCATCCATCTATTCATATATCCATCCATCCATCAATCTGTCCATTTGTCCATCTGTTCATCCATCCACCCATGTATCTGTCCATCTGTCCATCCATCCATCCATCCATCACCCATCTATCCATCCAGCCAGCCATTCACCTATCAATCCTCCAATCTACTTGCCCACTCACCTGTCTGTCTACCCATTCACCTACCCATCCATTTATTCATCTGTCCATTCATCCATTCATCCGTCCATCCATCTATCCATCTATCCATCACCCATCTATCCATCTGTCTGGCCATCCAGATATTTGTGCATCTGTTCATTCATCCATCCATCCAACCGCCGATCCAGCTACCCACGCACCTCTCCAACCCTCCGGAGCGGCTGCCCACCGCACATCTGCGAGCCTGCCAGTGCCTGTCCACGTGTTCTAGTGGGAGAGTCAAGCGAGGGCATGGCTGCCGATGAAGACGGCGGTTCTGAGTTGAGCTGCGGACAGCCCCCTGAGATGAGGGCAGGGATGGGAGCTGCTGTCTCTGGGTGAGGTGGCGGCCAGGTGACAGATGGGGGCTGCCATCTCGGCACGTCTGGGGGGACTCTCTGACTCAAACAGCCCGTGGGAGACATCTCCCCCCTTTAAACTGGGGACTGTTTTTCAAAAGCCTTTCTTTCCTTTGCAATGGCGTCGCCTGCCCTCCAGCAGCTTTTGTTCAAGGATGTCCTGTTGAAGCTGACACAGGAGGGACGCATGTCCCTGGCTATGGGCATATCCCTGGTTGTGGGCGTGTCCTCCTGGCTGTGGGCGTGTCCCCTGGCTGTGGGCGTGTCCTGTGGCTGTGGCTGTGGGTGAGGAGCTGTGGCGCATCCGGGGTTCCCACCAGATTGGGAACCATGGTCTTGGGTGAGGTGGGAGCCTGGTCAGCGGCCAGCGGCCAGCGGTGCCCCGAGGGGTCGGCCCACCCCACGCTCCTCTCCCGGGATTCTGGCCCCTCCCCCCGGCTGGCTCCAAGGGCAGCGGGTGTTTTCCAGGCCTGCGTTTGATTTTCACTCCTAATGATCTCCACATCAGTCTCCAATTTGGGCTTTTGAATTGGAGACACATGAACCCGGCTGTGCGTGTGAGGAGATCAGTGGGAAAGTCACGTGGCGTTGGCGTGCGGAATCGCTCCCGCCCTCCCCGGAGGGGGGAGTTTGGGGGTCTCTGTCGGAAGGCAGACCTGCTGCCCCGCGCCCTCGGGAGGGGCGGCCTCCGTGCCCCGGGTCCCTCTGCGCCCACGTCTCTGCCCCTCGTGGAGTGGGCCCTTGTGTTCTGGTCCAGTCAGTCCGTCCCGCACCGCCCAGACCCGGCCTGGCCTCTGCCTCCCCGGAGCGTGGGCGCCTCTGAGGGTGGAATTAGGGTCTGCCATGACTTTTTAAAAAAAAATCTATATTTTTATGGATTTCAGAGGGAAAGGGAGAGAGAAAAACATCGATGATGTGAGAGAATCAGGGATTGGCTGCCCTCTGAAGGGGCTCCTTAGTGTGGGGGGCCGGTGGGGTCTGCTCAGGCCCCCCTCAACCCACGGGTCCCCCGCCTCGGGGAGGGGGCGCAGCGCCCAGGCCGGTGGAGCAGACTCCAGAACAGGCCGGGGCAGCCCTCACAGGGCCTGCTGCTCAGTAGGAAGGCCGCCAGCTTGCGGAACACGCACTCTTTGCTCAGAAGCCACGCATGATCCTGGGCCAACTTACCCTTTGAGTGGGAAGGGGCGCTGCTGGAATTTGGGGGTGCGGCGGGGAGGGGGTGGGGAGCACCTGCTTCAAGTCTGCGCCCCGAACCGGCACCCAGATGAGGCCCCGGGGCGGCGTTCTCAACAGAGGGGCCTGGAGGACCAGCGAGAGGGGGTGGTTGGGAGGAGAACCCAGACGCCGGCCCAGGGGCGCCCTTGCTGGAGCTGTGCTTCAGTGGGTCCCGGGCTGGGGGGACCCAGGGTGCAGGCTGTGGCCCCTCCGCCGCGTCCAGCCGCTGCGCGTGTGACGGCGGTGCTGCCATAGGTCTGAGGGTCGTGCCCACGGTCCATTAAAACCCACCCTTGCCCGTGGGCGTGTCGACCTAGGAACCAGGAGGTCACGGTTCGATTCCCAGTCAGGGCTCAGGCCAGGGTTGTGGCTCCATCCCGAATAGGGGGTGATGGTGGGGGGAGGTGTGCAGGAGGCAGCCGATCCATGATCTCTCTCATCGCCGGTGCTTCTATCTCTCTCTCCCTCTCCCTTCCTCTCTGAAAGGAGGAAAAATACATCAAAAACAAACAATCTCCCCTCCCTCCTTTTTTTTTTTTTTAAAGAAACAGAGGATTATTGCCGGGCAGGATGGAGTAGTCAGTAAGGGGTCTGCCTTACTGCACTGGGGAGGGGGGGACACACTTCCTTCCACGTTTCTGAAGAAAAGTCAGAATTGATCTGGGTCTTATTGAACTCCGCTCCCTGAGTCTTTGATTGAGAAAAATATTGATTGAGCAGAACGCACTAAAATAGCGCAAAACGCCACGTTTCTGTGGGGGCTTTATAATCCCCGGACTTGGATGCGATGCTCTTGGGAAGCACATCCTGTCAGGCTGGTGGACAGTGGCGCTCAGTGAGCGCTCCTTGGTCCCTGTCCCTGTGGCGGCTCCCAGCAGCCCCAGCACCCATGGCCTCGGGGGGTGCTGAGTGACAGGTCACACCTCTGTTTACCACCGTGCCCATGGCTCGCACACTGACTGTACGAACTGAACGAACTGAATTGTAGGAGCACGGGTGACTGGAGCCTGACCGGCCGGCGTGGCCCAGGGGTGGAGCGTTGACCTAGGAACCAGGAGGTCACAGTTCACTTCCCAGTCAGGGCGCAGGCCTGCGTTGCAGGCTCAGTCCCCAGTGTGAGGCGTGCAGGAGGCAGCCAGTCTGTGATTCTCTCTCCTTATTGATGCTTCTATTGCTCTCTCCCTCTCCCTTCCTCTCTGAAATCAATAAAAAATATATTTAAATAAAGAAATAAATGCCTAAAGGTGACCTGAGATTGTACCCTAGGAAGACTCACCCGCCCGCTGACCCCACCTGCCTCCTGACCCCATCAGGACGAACCCCAGAAATCCGGCCCCAGGTGGCGGGACTGTGTGTGTCTCTGTTGACACGTCCCCCTCACGCTGATGACGTGTTTGTTTAACTGATGGCTGCCGTCCTCGCCAGAGACTCGTTATTGAGCCTGAAATAGCGATGCCTTTTGCTGACACGCCTTTGATGCGAAGGTGATTTTTGAAAAGAAACAAACGCAGGGAGGACCGTCACGCTTAAGAGCGGCCCCAGCCCGGCATCACGGTGAAGACACAGGATGCGCGCCCGCTGCCGGCCTGAGGGTCGCCGACGGATGTGGCTGGCAACCCCTTCCTGAGGCAGGGTCCCTGCGTTAGAGCCGCCAGCAACCGGAAGCACCAGCTCCCAGCTCCAGGAAGGGCGTCCTGGGCTTCCAGAACGTTCTCTCCCCCTCAAGGAGAAAGTCGCAATCCTGATGGATGGGGAGGAGCCCTGCAGGCTGAGCCCTGAGGATGAGGGAGGAGGGAGCAGGGCCAGAACCTCTGGCCGGGTCAGCCTGGTCTGAGCACCAGGTCCTGCCTGTGCAGGGTTAGGCTCCGGCCGAAAACAGGGCGGGGCCTGAGGACGGGGCTGCTCCCGGCACGCGCTTGCCCAATGAGTGAGTGAGTGAGTGAGTGAGTGAGCGAGCCATCGGGATGCCGGCTAACGGGACGCTAACGGTGCTTGGAAGGGCCTCTCGGGTGTGGCTGCCGAGGCTCCTCAGGGGAGACCCGCTAGCTGGTCCGTGGCGCAGCTGGCACCTGGCGGCGGCGGAGGAGAGGCGTGTGGGTGGCGGGAGGCCGTGGGCAGGCCGGGGTGGAGGTGGGCGAGGCTGCAGGTGGACCGGGTGTGCCGGGGGTGTGCCGGGGGTGTGCCAGGGGTGTGCCAGGAGAGCGCCAGAGGCCAACCTGGAGAGGCCGGCGGAGGCCAGAACTGGCGGGCGGGGCCGGGCGCTCAGCTGTGACCCGGTGCTATTTTAAGGTGATGGCTTCTTCCTATTTAATTATGAATGAAATTGCACTGAGGACGGCAGCTGATGGCGGCGTGTGGTTATGCTGTGTGGGCTGTTTTCAAAATAGCTCGCCCCAAACTTCATTAGTGACCGGTTTGAGGGAAGCGCAGCCTGACCGGCCGGCGGCTCCCCGTGTGCGGCGTCCGGGCCCGTGGACCAGGCGAGGCGGCCGGAGGCGGGGCCGGGCCTCAGCCGCTCTCCACGGGGACCGGTGCTCCTCCCTCCTCTGCTTTGCCTCCTGCCAGTCCCTCTCCTCCTGTGGGAACGTGGCCTCCTGAGGGGAGCCCCAGGGACCGCCCGCCGTTCTGTGAGGCCGGGACGGGGGTTGGGGGGCGGGGAACGGGGACAGGACCTTCTGGCCAGGACGCTTGGCTGAGGCAGGGACTGACTGAACGGCCGTGGCCCAGCCCTCGGCTCTCCTCAATACGGTCCGTGTGTGCGGGAGCCCCGCCGCCATCTGAGGAGCCGTGGCCTCTGTCCTGGCCGCCCTCCCTCCGCCCGACTCGGCCTGAACCCTCCTTCTGCCTGAGCTCGGCCTCCATCGGGGGAGCACAGGCTGGCGGCCAGCGTGAGACCCGGTCTGAGCAGCATCTCCTGCGCCCAATGAGCCGGATGCGCAGGGCTGGCTGGGGGTGGGGTCCTGGTGGGCCGGGCCCCGTGGCGGCTCCGGTGGGCTCTGTCGCTGCCCGAGGCTCGGCCTGCATGGCACCTGGGAGCTCAGGTTCCGGCGTCTGTGGTTGGGATGAAGGAAATCCTGCAGCACCGGCCATTCCCAGCTGGGGCTCTGCCGTGACCGCTCCCCTACGGACGGTGGGGATGGCCATCACGAGGCTAAGCGGCCGGAGGCAGTCCCCGGCGGTGGGTCCTGGTCCTGTCCGGTGACTCGAGCTTCCCGGCCTCGGTTTCCCCACGTCCGTGGACGGCAGTTGTGTGCATCTCCCCGTGCACCCGGCCTGGGGAGCCCGGCCCGGGGAACGTCACTCGCCAGCTCGTGCGTGCGCCCTGCCTGTGTCTGCCTGTCCGCTCACTGGGGAGCCTCGGTGTCCCTAGGTGAAGGGGGACACAGGGCCCAGGCCGAGAGCGCGGGCGCCACGTGGGTGCGGTCCCCGGCTCTGCCTCTCCCCCGGCCGCACCGTCCTGCCTCTGAGTCACCGGCTGATGTGCGGCGCCCGCCTCCGCCGGTGACAGCTGGCTCCCGGCAGATGCCTCCCCGCGCTCTGGAGCGCCCAGGTTTCAGTTTGGAAGGCGCCAGCCTCTGAGAGCCCACGGGCCCGCGGGTGGGTGTTCTTGGGGGTTCGCTGCTGCTGGGACGCTGGCCACAGGGCGGGTCTGGGCCTGGGCGGGCACTGGAGGCCCCGGGGAGGCGGAAGCCCCCTCTGAGCCATCTCTCGGGGTCGCCCTCCCCACAGTCCCCATCAGTGCCCCCGGGTCTCTGGGGTGGGCCCCCAGGCCCTTCCTCTCCCCTGCTTGCGGATACCTTCCAGGAATTCTGGAGGGTCCCTGGCTCATGGGGGGGTCTCCTGCTCTGACCCCTGAAGCCACTCCTACCTCGCCCTGGAGGTGAGGGCGTTCCTCACGGTGGGGGTGGGGGGGGGAGAGGGGAGGCAGTGGCATTGCGAGGCCTTGCACCCTGGGTAGCAGGATTGGTGGCCCACAGCCCCGGGGCGCAGAGGAGGCTGGGGAGGGGGACACAGGGAGGCCGTGTGCTCCCATGGGCCACGGAGCCGTGGGCGGATGGAGGCTGGCTGCTCCTCCGGCATCTCCAGCCCCCAATGTTCTCCTGCCCCCCCATAGAGGTGTGGGCCCCCAGCTCAGGGCACCACTGCTGCCGGCTGGGTGACCTGATGTGAGGTCGCCCCAGGGTGCAGGCCGCGTGGCAGCTAAGCCCGTCCCAGCATCTGCTCTCTGGAGGGGGGCGAGGAGCCCTGGCCAGACCTGGGGGTCCATGAGCAGCGTCCCCCTCACTCTGAGGAGCCACCGCTCCCAGAAGCTCCGTCTCTGGGGGAACAGGGCCCAGGAACCCCAAGCCCAGGGTCACAGTGGCTGGAACTCCTCAGCGGTGGCCTCAGGGACAGGAAGGCCTGTGTGGGGCAGCGGCCTCTCCGATGGGCGAGTCCAGGCGTCCAGGCCTCACGGCTCCTCCTCACCCTCACGGCGCGGGCGTGTCCAGGACAAACCTTCCACCCAGAGGACCCTTCCCGCGCCTGCGAGGAGCCTTTTCGTGGCCCCGGCCGGCGGCTCGGTGCCCAGGACCATGGGCCTGTGTGTGGCCATGGCCTGTGCCTGCGTTTGCACACACCCGGGCCGAGAGCTGGCCCCTGGCACGCGGGTTGCTATCTGTGTCTGACCCGCAGGCAGGGCCCAGAGCACGTCGGTGAGGAAGGAGGAGCACGTGGAGCAGAAGGGACAAAGTCGGCGAAGATCCTGCGGCCACAGCCCCTGTGACGTCCTTTATAGAACGCGAGGTCCCAGAGGGCCCCGCAGGCAACCGGCCCCCCCACCCCCGGCCTGCGTGCTCCTCGGGGGCCCGGCCGGGCAGGGAGAGCAGGGAGAGAGCCCGCCATTAGCGACGCGGTCTTTGTGTTTGCCGGCGGTGACCCTGGCCGTCTCTTTAGCGAGCCGCGGTTCAGCGAGCTGGCACACAGCAGCCGCGGCGCGGGGGGGAGAATCATAAAGCAGATGGAAGCTTTACATTTTTTGTTTAGTTTTTAAGAGCAGTTTTTATAACATCGCTTAAAACCGGCCCGATGCCTCGCACTGTTTACACTCGGAGCTTTGTAGCGGAGATGTTTACAGCATGGGGAATGTCTTCGGCTATTT
>PVJN01021998.1:0-34513 GCA_004026805.1 Lasiurus borealis
CAAGCTGGCAAAGGGGACAGTTGGGGGCAATCAGGACAGTCAGGGGGAGGCGGCAGTGAGGAGTGATCAGGCCAGCATGAGAGGGGGGCAGTTATAAGAGACCAGGCAGGCAGGCAGGTGAGCGATTAGGAGCCAGCGATCCAGGATTGGAGAGGGATGTCCCACTGCCAGTTTAGACCTGATCCCCGTGATCAGGCCTGTCTAGCAGTCGGACATCCCACAAGGGGTCCCAGATTGGAGAGGGTACAGGTTGGGCTGAGGCCCCCCGCCCCCATGCATGAGTTTCATGCACCAGGCCTCTGTTATTTATATAAAAAGATAGTTTTATGTGTTGGTTTTTAAACAAAAATAGCAAAAATGAATGATAGATCATAATCATTCATATTGACCCCAACATATTATAATGTTGAGATGTATTTGGTCTTCTACTAGTGCTTCTACCAGTCTTTTATTAATTTTAATGGCATTACAGTATTTTGTTTTTTATTATTTTAAATTTACTTCATCTACATGCCAACTATGGGCCTTGTTTCTAATATACTTGCTGCTACAAAGAACATCCCTGAACCTATCTTCTTATGACTATGTGCAAAGCTTTCTCTGTAGCTGTGTTCCTCAAACTTCATCATGGACGTGGATAATCTGGAAATTTTGTTAAACACAGGTTACTGGGCCCCACTATAGATTGGTACCAGCAACACTAGCATCACCTGAGGGCTTCTTGGAAATAATTATCAGATATGAACTCAAACTTCCAAAATCAGAATCAATAAGGGGGAAATCCTGTAATTTTTATGTTAACAAGTTCGTCAGGACATTCTTCCCTACTATAGTATTTAAAAAGAGATAATCCTGTGCATATAATATAAATATATCAGTCATAGGCAATGCACATATTTAAATGTCCTTTATAATATCAAATAGAACTCTACTGTGGTTTTACAAATGTATACTCCCTTAAGTGGCATTTTTCTTATCTACACACTTGTCTACAATCAGTATAGTTAGGTACTTTTAAACTTGCTT
Organism: Lasiurus borealis; assembly: GCA_004026805.1. Taxonomy (NCBI): domain Eukaryota; kingdom Metazoa; phylum Chordata; class Mammalia; order Chiroptera; family Vespertilionidae; genus Lasiurus; species Lasiurus borealis. The sequence goes on from PVJN01021998.1 coordinate 1,027, forward strand.
TACTGTTAAAAGTCCGCCTATCTGATGGTGGGAAACTGAACTTTTTCATGAAATTTGCAATTTACAAATTATTGATGCTCTTAAGGGGCTTGTATTAGTATTTCTGATGATCTTATATAATCATATTCTGGGACTTTTTTCATAGAGATGTGTCTGTTTATTCCTATTGCTATTTAGGAGTTCTTTATTCATGGCAGATACTACTCCTCTGTCAAATATGTATATCACTAGCATCACTACCTCAGTTGTTTAGAGCATCACCCTAATACACCAAGGTTATGGGTTCGATCCCCAGTCTGAGCACATACAAGAATCAAACAACGAATGTATAAATAGGTGGGACAACAAATCAATGTTTCTATCTTTCTCTCTCAAATCAATAAATAAAAATTTTAAAGAAGAATATTTTCTACAAAACTGCCTTATTGCATAAATTAAATTTTAATGTATCAAATATGTCAATGTATTGCCTAACAGTACATTTGGTGTTGTGTTTAAGAAATGATTCCTTATTCAAATATCATAAAGATAGTGTGCTTTATTTTACTGAAATAATCGATGTTTTAAATGTTAGAATTAGGTAATTTATTCATCTGAAATTTATTTTTACATATTTTATTCTGGAAGCTAAAATTTTATACATTACTATTCAATTTTTTTCTGTCATATTGATAATTTATTCTCCAATGATGTTTAACATAATTTATCTCATATATTAATTTTCATATTTTTGTGAGTGTATTTTGTTTCTTTCTTTCAGATTTCACCAGGTTTTATTTTATTTTTAGTTTATCCAACACCATTTACCCCCTCTATGCCCTCTTCCATCTCTACCCACTGTATATGTATCAAATGTCTTTTTTAAAGTTTTATTTTCTTTAAAGAAAATTTAGCTTACTAGAATTTTAGGCTGACATATATGTTGCCTTAGCACTTGAGGATATTTTTCTAGTTTTATTCATGAGAAGTCAGTTTTCAATTTAAATTTCATTATAGACAAACACTTCTTTATAATAGTTTTCATATCTTCTCTTTATTCTGTATGTTATATATTTTACTATTATGAGTCTAGATGTGGATCTATTTCCTTTCTCCTGATAGGTATTTGATAGAGTTTTCAATTTCCAAGTTCTAATCATCCCTTCTAGAAAATTCTCTTCACGTATTGCTTCGCTACTTTCCCATCTCTTCTATTATTTTGAACTTTGGGCTGACAAATAGTGAGCCTTTTGATATGTCTATTCTTCATATCTCTAAATAACTTCTACATTTTCCACTTAATTTCATCTTCATATGCTTCTGTGTGATGTCCTCAATCCTGGGTAAATGTGCCAATTCACTAAATGTCCTTTTGCTTTGTTCAGTCTGGAATCAGTAACATTCAATGAGAACTTTTTTAAATAGCAATGACAATATTTTTACTATTAAATGTTACACTTAGTTCTTTCTTATGACAATTTGTTTTTATATTACCAATGCCTAAGGAATGATACATTATTTTTTTATTGTTGTTGAGTGTGATTTCTAAACTTAATCCCTTTAAAAAGTATTTTAAACTTATTTAAAAGTATTTTATCTTCTGTGTTTTCACTTTAATTTTATATATAATGACTTCAAGTTGTGATTGTTGATATGCAGTGTATTTCTTTATAGTAGCTCATAATGGACAGGAAATAGGTTTGTTGATTTTTCTTTCCCCACTTTCATTCCACAAATTCTAACAAATTTTTCTTGTCCTGGCCAACACCCGAGATATATAAATATTATCGATTATTTGAATTTATGTTCCATTGTTGGACAACTGGAACTGCAATATTTATCCCATAGCAGGAGAAAGTATATTTCAGTGCCTGGCCACTCTTTCTGGTATGTATTATCCAACCTCCCTATATCTGAGAATTTTCTTTAAGTCACTGATTTTAACAATGGCAAGTTATAGCTTTTTAAAATATCCTTTCAGGAACAGAAAATGCCATCCAGTCCCAGGCACATAGCAAGGAGTCTGCTCCAACCCCAAACAAGAATTGAGTAGTTTAAATAAATTGCTACCTTGTCAACATTGTGTCCACAATTCTCACCACTGATTTAAAGTAAAAATATCTGAAGAGCTATTTCAAAAATGGATGCTTGGATTCTACATATTCCTCCTCCAGCTTGTTAATTAAATTGGTGTAGAATTGGGAACTATCAAGGCTATTTGAAAGTTATTAAAATCACTAGTGACTTTAGTGTGCAGCCGGGATGAAAATCCTTGGCCAATCTGAGGCCTGCTGCATAATAGATTTGAATCTTAGAATCCCCTCACTTTGTATTCCACGTCCGTTTCTGCTTCAGAGAGGTGTGTGCAGTTATTAACTGTTCAATTAATTATAATTTAGCAAATCCTGAAGATACTTACAGTAGGTATTCATTAAGTACTTGATTGTCAGGGACTTAAGAAAGTTGGCCCATTTTCACATTCCTTCCAAAAATATTCCTAAGGTTCTCATTAACGTGACACCATTCATTGACTGTCTAATGTATGTTAAGTACTATATTAAGAGCAACAGACAAAACTGAATAAGCAAATTAGAAAGGGAGAAAGAGAGCTAAATAGGCAAACACAATAAAGTTGAATAAATACTTAAAACACTTAGAGCTGTAACCAGACAAATGTATCTTGTTAATTATGACTTAAGGAAAATCAGAGGCAAATCAAATGTACCTTGTTAATTATGACTTAAGGAAAATCAGTTACTCAGGCATAGAATGAAGAAAATTCTGTCAGATGCTACAACATGGATGAACCTGATGACTAGATAATAATTGAAGCCAGCCAGTCATTCGAGAACAAATACTGCATGATTCCCCTTACATGCGGTATCTAAAGTAGTCAGACTCTTAGAAGCAAAGGCTAGAATGGTTTTGCCAGGGACTAGCAGGAGGAAGAGGGGGGAGTTGCTATTTAATATCCATAGAATTCCAGTTATGAAAGATGAAAAAAGTCCTAGAGATCTGCTACACAACATTATGCTTATAGTGATCAACCAGGTACTGTACACTTAACATTTGTGAAGAAGACCTATTGCATCTTCTGTTTTCATCATTAAAAATAAAAACTAGAGGAGAAGAAGATAGCCATGGAAAAAGTCAGAACCAGTCCAAAGAAAGAAACATATTTAAAAAATGAAATTGGGATAGAACCCTGGAGAAACACAGGTTCCACCTGCTGGGAACTGAGAAAGCAGGTGCCGGCGGGAAAAACTGGGGTCCTTAAACTTCGATAAGGAGCTCAGACTTCACTCATAAATGCACAGCACTTCCAAGTATTTAAGGAAAAGGCAATATAGTTAGCATTGGGACCACTGGTTTACAACACGATTTCAGTGGTTTGACATCTTTTTTCCAATCCTCTATGAAATTGCGATTTATCAACAGGTCAGATCCAAGGTGCTTTGCTGTAAACTGGAAAGGGCTGCCACTGATTTTTTTCAGGCTGGACTGTTCCATGTTCACATGGAAAACAGATGGAAAAACTCTGATCCAGAGAAATCCTGAGCTGATTGTGTATCCCATTTGTAATTAAAGTAACTTTCACTTGATTATCTGTAAATCTGCAAATTATCAGCCAGTAGCATCGCACATATCTCTATGGTCTTCTGCCCCAAGGTTGACTCACAATGAAGCAATTACTGTAAAGTATTTTCTAATATTTAGCATAACATTGGCCTTGCTAATAAGTAAGTACATTATTTAAAATGTCTTGTCTGATTTATGAGAATAATTAGCCCTCAGTCTATTTATAAATGTTTATGGTTTTATAGATTGAATATTAGTTTGTTCCAAAAAAAAAATCTCATAGGAGATTTTTATCAGATGTGTATGATCCTTTCTTCTAGACTTTTTATTTTTATGGACAGTTCATCAATTTTTAGTATGTACTACATAATATCTGTAAGTATGTATATACACATATATAAGCAAATATGTGATACACATCTTTAATATTTGTGAGTTGATATGGCATTTAATTTTAGGGACCACGTTTGAACTTACTATTGCATTTTTAAGTATACACAATGTTCTATCTCATTGGCAGACACTTCAAAGTGCTATAGACAAAGCTGATGAGAAATGATCTACATCAGATGAAAATTTTAAATAGCATACACTTATTTATAGGGGAGTTATGGGCATTGCATATGTGTTCGCTGTGTGAATTTTAAAATTTCAGTTATTTTCTGAAAATTTGATTAATAACATAAACTTTAAATTAATAAAGGCTATTGGGACAATTTGCAAAATTTTCTTTCAAATCAAGTAAAATATCTCTCTATAATGCATTTCAGACCTTTGATTCTGGGTACTTGAAATAGTCACCACTTAACTCATTGCCAAAGAACATTCTGAAATTTCTGAGATGGGAGACAGAGATGGAAAGAGAAATATGAAGAAGGGGGAGAAGGAAAAGGAATGGGAGAAGGAGCTAGTAGAGGCAAAGAAGGAGAAAGGGAGGATGGTGGGGGTGGTGGGGAGAGAAAAAATGGGTTAAGTGCTAGCTTTAAAAAAATTAACAAAAGATTTTCAGTGGTGCTACCATCAGGAAGCTTCAATACATAAACAATTCAACTTAAGATACTCATGCAAATTTCCCTGGAGAAACAGAATTCCAAACCTAATATGCCAAAAATAATACAAATAGAACTTTGTCACTCAGTCAGCAAGGACCCCAAAGGAAGTTAAAGCAACAGATGAATGCATTGCTCTTGGCTGAGACCATTTCTAATCACGCTAATTAGCTTTTCAAACACAGGCAAGGCTAGGTGGTAAAAGATTGGTGAAAAGACTGCCAGGCTCCAAGAGTGTGTCTACACAGGCCCCTGGAATCTGACATGGTTGAATGCTTTGCTCCTTCCAATTGCTACAGGCCATTTACATGACTGAATAGCAGTGGAGACCCAGAATATACATTGAGTGGCCAGATTATAATCTTTGAACTCATACTAATCTGGCCACTCAGTGTGTCAGTGTGTGTGTGTGTGTGTGTGTGTGTGTGTGTGTGTGTGTGTGTGTGTGTATTAGAGGCCTGGTGCATGAATTCATGCATGGGCAGTTGACTGGCCTGTCTGCTGGTCGAACTTCTGATCGAGGGGACAATTTGCATATTAGCCTTCTATTATATAGGCTATACACTGAATGCCCAGCTTATTATGTGTTCAGAGAACATAATAATCTGGCCACTCAGTGTATGTTTGACCTTTTGCTGAATCATAAGGTTATATGAAGCATAATGCTCATCATTGTTTTTCTTTCTCAAAAATTATGCTGTGATATAGACTTTTTTTTGACGAGATAAATGCTCTACCTTGGAATCTTTTGCCCTAACTATCAACTTGAATTTGGTTTTTCTCTAAATGTTTTTATTTGAAACAAATAGGTGCACCAAGCAAGCACTTAATTTTCTCCACTACAAATTAAAACAGAGCACAATAGGGACATACATTATTTAGCAAGACAGTTCCAATAGGTCAGTGGTCAGCAAACTGCAACTTGAGAGCCACATGTGGCTCTTTGGCCCCTTGAGTGTGGCTCTTCCACAAAATACCACAGCCTGGGTGAGTCTATTTTGAAGAATTGGTGTTAGAAGAAGTTTAAGCCTAAAAAATTTGGCTCTCAAAAGAAATTTCAATCTTTGTACTGTTGATATTTGGCTCTGTTGACTAATGAGTTTGTGGACCACTGTAATAGATAAATATCCTTCTACTCACTGTAATTGGGTTAGCTTTACTCAATAAGCAGTCATTCTTACACAAAATATTAACCCCAAAGTACTAATATCACATAAAAGGAAATGTTCTTAATTTCATTTACGGGGCAGTATGTTTTATAAATGCCAAGAGGTGAGAGAAGCACAAACACAATCCACTCTTTAAAAAAAAACACAACTAAATAGTTCAAAGTAGAATTTTCCATCCTCCCTCCCCTTACCCACTTTATGCTGTAATAAAAAGTAGTTCTGGCCGAAACCAGTTTGGCTCAGTGGATAGAGTGTAGGACTGTGGACTGAAGGGTCCCAGGTTTGATTCCAGTCAGGGGCACATGCTTTGGTTGTGGGCACATCTCCAACGGGGGCTGTGCAGGAGGCAGCTGATCGATGTTTCTCTCTCATCGATGTTTCTAACTCTCTATCTCTCTCCCTTCCTCTCTGTAAAAAAAATCAGTAAAATATATATATTTTTTAAAAAGTAGTTCTGGGGTCTGACACCCAGATTTGGTTTTTATCTGGCCCATTTATAAAGTCTTTTCCCATATGACTTGCACCATTGGGGTTATGGGTAATAGTCCATTCACTGTGAAGAGGTATATCTATTCCCTCTTCCTCTTCTTGCCTTCATGCTCATGTTCTTTGGGGCGGCTGCTATCTGATGGTCCTTTAGAGCCACCGGGCTGTTTGGCTTCTTCCAAAAACTTGCCCAAACCAAAAAGGATCTTCCTCGAACTGAACTGGTCCTTCTCGACCTCTTTGCCTAGAGTCTGAACCAGAAAACTCCTTATTGGGAACAAATCTGTTGGTCTTTATTCTGGCTTCTAGATCATCACCATGCATGTCCTTATTCAGATTTTTACTGAGACTGCAGATATTCTGGGCCACATCTTTATCATCTCTCCTTGAAAACAAAACTTTCCAGAAATGTCATGAGTTTGAATGTGTGCATGCAGGTTGTAGAGAGGTTAGTTCTTAAGGATGCAAGAGAAAGCAAATGAGCTAAACTAGGTCTTTATTTGCACTTATGTGGGTTAAATACAGTCATACTCTTGTGTGTGTGTGTTACTTGTATCTTTGTAGCTTTTTAAATTTATATAATAAAGAAAATAACGCATTAAAAATTATCACAAAGTAAGGAAACGTTGACTTCTAGTCCTAACTTTATTACTAACCAATTATGATATATCTGATAGGATTTGAATGATCATAGAGCTTGGACTTTACCTTATATCTTCTTATCGCAGGCATAAAGTAGATTTATACTAATGGTTCCACCATTGTCTAGCTCTAAGATCAGGGCTTAAAATCAGGGAATATACCTGTGGGCAAGTCTGTAGCTCCTCCTCACTTCATATGATCTCAGATAATTCAGACAGTCTTGTTGAGCCTATTTGTTAATTATAAAATGATGATATCAAACATCAAAGAATTGAGGTATATAGCTCATACAATTATGGAAAGGGCTAGACATTGGGATACCAGTGTAAAAAATACCCACAGGCATGCTTTTTTTATTGTGTTACATGTATATATATCTTCCCATTCCCTCTCTCCCAGGCATACCCCAATCCTCTAGTGTCCTGTGTTCATTGGTTATGCTTATGTGCATGCATACAAGTCCTTTGGTTGATCTCTTATCTACCCCACCTCTCCTTAACCTTCCTGCTGTTATTTGATAGTCTGTTTGATGCTTTACTGCCTCTGTATCTATCAGGTTATAATGTTCTTTATTATCCACAAATGAGTGATATCATGTGGTGTTTCTCCTCCATTGACTGCCTTATTTCACTGAGCATAAGGCTCCACAAGCATTCTTGCTACCATCTTTTCCTATGGGACAGGCTTTGGGTGGAATTACACAAACCACCTTGCAAATTATACTGTAACACACAAGAAGCTGCTTCCTCTCTTTAACCATAAAGTTGGCTTTGGCCATTGGTGATGTTGAAGACTAACAAAACAGAGATCACAATTTGCCCATTCTGTACCTTATTCTGAACTAGGAACCACTCTAAGAATTTTATGTGTGCAAACTAATTTTATCCTTACAACAACATATAATATAACTGCTATTATTTTCACTCTCCTTTTACAGATGAACAAACTTCAACAAAAAGAGGCCTTGGAAAGCAGAGTAAACTAGAGTGGCATTTATCATCAATGGTTACTGTAAAAGCCACACATCTGCAGAGACACAGACTTAGCTCAGTTCTACCAAAACAGGTTTGGTATCTGAACAGACTTTCCTAAGAACAGTAGCCATAAATTAGACAATCAACTATAACACTAAAACAAAAATGCTAGGCAGAATCCATAAGGCCATTGATCTTTAAGTGAAATCAGTCATTTGATAATCACTTGTCCAATTTCAAAATTCAGAATTCTGTGTCCTCCAAAAGAATAACAATCTTAGAATAATCAAATATCTAATAATCTAATGATATGTGATATTTTACAATATCTATTGGGGAGAATGTGTAAATGTATCTGTTTTTATACGTGTAATATTTATAATAAAAAATTTTGTACAAATACTAAAAAGCAAACAAACACCCTTGCATGCAGACAAGATGACTGACAACACCTGAGAACTACAAAAGGAAACTCGGGAGGTGGCCCTTAACTGGCACCTGACAGCTTTGTTGTTCGGTTCTGAACCCTTTGTGACAGACACTTTGTCTGCAGATGACAGCATTTCATCACCTTCGTGAGATTAAAGCTCCCTTTCAAATAGTGGTCCCAATGCTGCTCAAATATGTCAGCAGAGTGGAAAATTCAATAAAAATCCCTTAGGGTGAGACACCAATTAGGACTAAAGATGCCAAGATTTACCAGGGACAATAGGTAGACCACCAGAGCTATATAAATGGCACAGATTTTTAAGCATTCATTGGGGTCTTTAAATTCTCTTCTTCTTCTGGGGATGGGTGGTGGGGACTGGTTCAGCATAGATGCATAACTCATTCTAGTGCACAGACTGAAACAAATCAGATAACTTATGACTCTGTTTTTATTGAATATTATTTCAAAAGTCACAATGAGACTTAGAAAATCTATTTCTACTTATTTTACTGGAGTGAATATATATATATATATATATATATATATATATATATATATATACTGATCAATAGCATTTCACATAAGAGGAAAGTCATTTGGAAAATAAACATAAAAAGATGCTAACTTCACTATTAATCAGAAAAATAAAGGAGAGAAATTTTTCCATATCCATGTGTTTGAGAAATTTACAAATTGCCTATAACTGGTAACAATGTGAGAAACTCTCATAGACTGTTGGGAGAAATTTAGTTTGCTAGAGAAATTGGAAATTGTCAAAATCCCTTAAAATGTCTCTAGTAAATTTCATGCCCAGCATTTTTACGTCTAGAAGGCTTGAACACCAATGCTTATAGCATCATTGTTAGCTTGAAACCTAATGGAAAGCACCTAAGTGCACACTGACTATGAAATGGATAACTAAGACACACTATAATCACACAGTAAACTACTACAGTGTGAGTTAAAATGAATACACAGACTTGAGGAATATATGTCAGCATTGATCATTACCAAAACAAGAACAAATCATAGTTGCAGAAATTTAACTACAATGTAAGAAAATTCACATTAAAAAACAAAGTGGAAGTCTATTGTATGGATTTATATGTATGTGTTAAAATGCATAAACAGGAACTAAAAATATATACATCAGACTTATAGTATTTTTCTTCTTATAAATAAAGAAAATTTCACCATTTCTATTGCCATTTTATGTTAAAATTAATTTGAAGCAAATACAAGTTTATTAAGATTGGCTAATCCTACCCTATCTGGTTTGCTCAGTGGTTAGAACTGAAGGTCCTGGGTTTGATTCCAGTCAAGGGCACTTGCCCAAGTTGCAGGCTCAATCCCCATTAGGGGGTGTGCAGGAGATAGCTGATCAATTATACTCTCTCATCATTGATGTTTCTCTCTCTCCCATCTCCCTTCCTCTCTGAAATTAATAAAAATATATTTTTAACAAATATTGGCTAATTCTGAGTGATTAATAAAGGATGTTTGCCATACTATTTTGTAAAAACAGCTAAATAAAATCATTAAACCTATCATAAAGATATCCAAGACACATTTATATAGAATCTTTTTTTTTTTTTGCAAAAGTAGTTCAATTGGATAGCAAGTTAGTCTAAATTTCAAGGTTCCTACTAACTCTGAGAATATATAACCAAACTTTTTGGTGGCTTTTAAGATACGATTTTAATTATTTATTACCCAGCATTAATGTCTTTAGATATTTAGCTTAAAATTTAAATCCCTTTAAAAAATACAATTAAATTTGAATTCTACTATATTAAAACTCTGAACAACTACCAATAGTCTTCGCCTTTTTATTTTCAGCCACACCATGGCTCTTAGATTCAGCTTCATCAGCTGCCTCCGAATTTCTGGGTCTCAAGGAAGTAACCGCATTGAGGTAGAATTGAGAATTTTGCATCGCAACATCTAAATATGGGCAAGCAATCAGACTCGGGATTACTTGTCTGTCACTCTTCACTGATTTTATTTGCCTTTTCCTACTCTGAGCCCATCCAATTCCCCTATGAACATCTTTGGGAAATATCACGATAGCATCCAGTCAACCAAGAGAGCTTAAGTAACAAAGAGCTGGCCAGTTTATTTAGAGAGGTGAAAGGCAGAGGGCTGCATCAGTGATCAGCACATGAACAGTCTAGCTAGACTGCAGCACTACCCTGGACTCATTTCCCAGATGGACCAGGGGGAATTGTGGGATTTCTGAGGCTCGGTGGTGGAAAGAGAATGTGGGTTCAACTGCTGGGTGAAATGCAACGAAAGGGAGAAAAGAGTGACTGAGGTGTTTTTAAAATCTTTCAATGTCTCTTACCCTTTCCATGCTGCTTGGGCGCGTTTTTCCACCGAGGTCTACACGGGCAGAAATGAACAGAGAACAAATGAGGAGACATGCTGGTTACAGAGCTGGCTTTGAGGCGCTGGGCACAGTAAGCGGGGCACCAGGGTCAGATGTCTGCTGCTGCCTCAGCACCGGGCCTGAGAGAAAGCAGAGAAGGAGAGGAGAGGTGACACCTCTCAGTCTAAAGGGCACTGGCACAGATCTCTGGAAAGATTTATGCAGCAATAAGGCAGGTGCCGGACACGGGCTACTGGCTCATCTTTAATTCATTCAAGGTGAAAACAGTCTGACTGTAAAATAAAGTGAGGGAGCAAAACCCTAATATCAACGAAATGAGTCCCCTTAAAAAGAAAATAAAGTAGTGGATTGACTTTCTTTTTTTTGTTGTTTTAATTGATATTTTTTAGAGGGAGGAAGGGAAAGGAATAGAGAGAGAAAAATATGGATCAGCTGCTTCCTGCTTGCCCCCTACTGGGGATTGAACCTGCAACCCAGGAATGTGCCCTGGCTGGGAACAGAACCGTGACCTCCTGGTTAATAGGCCAATGCTCAACCACTGGCCGCACTGGCTGGGCTTCACTTTCTATTTTTCCATATCCTTGCCTTAGTCATCAAATGTCCACTGAATAGTTATGCAGATATATGGAAATCTTATCATATTCACATTTTATTACATAGAGATTTTTGTAGAGTTGGGTGAGAATAGGATGACTTTTATGATTTGTATAGGGCTTTATTAATAATTTGGAAATGTGGGAAAAGGTAGGTGCTGTTATTGTTCTAGAGAAGAAGCAGCTGAAAGTGTTATACAAGAGAGGCTATTTCCATTGCTATGGACCAAATGTGTATGCCCCCACCCCCCTTAATTTATACGTTAAAACTTTAATTCCCAATGTGATGTTGTATGGAGGTGAAGCCTTCTGGGGGTAATTAGGTCATGAGGCTGGAGCCCACATGAATGGGATTAGCACGTCAGTCTCAGAGTTCCTTAATATATAGTGATCTTATAATCCAAATGGAAACCTATTTGAGAATATGTGCTCTGTATGTTTGTGTTACTCCAAATTCACATGTTAAAATTGTAACCCCCAAAATATTAGTAGGTTGCTACTATTGTAAATTACTTAAATTATGAATGGGGAATCCTCATTGAGAGATTAGTTCTTTTTAAGAGAGACTCCATGAAGACTCCTACCCCCTTCTACCCTGTGAGGTGATAGTGACCAGGAGGTCACCAGTAAACCAGAAGTAAGTATCCCCAGGAATCTAATTGGCCAGCACCATGATCTTGAACTTCCCAGCCTCCAGAACTGAGAAAAATGAACATTTGTTGTGTAAGCCACCCAGTTGATGGTATTCAGTCATATCATCCCCATGGTAAATAAACAAATTAGTAGTAAAGACTTATCTAGAATCTAGATTCTAGGCTTTTTCACTTTTGTTATATTGAATTATTATTATTAATTTAAATGTTAAGAATTTGTCATTTGTCACAAATACTTACAAGGAGCAGATAGATAATATAAATGTCTACACTGATATGCATAGAGGCGCAGGGGGCTTATATAAACAATTGAGACTATTGGCTCCACAAAATTCATTCAAATTATTTTTCAACAATATATAAGCTAAACAAATCATATATACATGATCACACACACACACACATATATATATATGCTATCTATATATAATATAAAAGCCTAAGTGACTGTTTTACCAGTAACTATGACACACTCTGACCACCAGGGGGCAGCTGCTCAATGCACAGGCAAAGACATATGGAACAGACTGATGAATCTCAGAAGGAAAAGGGAAGAAGGGAGGGTGGGAAGAGATTAACCTAAGATCTTATATGCATACTAGAGGCCCAGTGCACGGATTCCTGCACTGATGGGGTCTCTCAGCTTGGCCTGCAGGGGTCAGGCTGAAACCAAAAGGCTAACATTCCCCAAGGGTCCTGAATTGTGCAAGGATGCATGCCAGGCAGAGGGACCCCACTGGTGCACGAATTCGTGCACCAGGCCTCTAGTTTTTAAATAGTAATCCAAATAATATATGATTCACGAATTGTATTTGCTTTTCATATATTTTAGAAAATTAGAACTAAATCTGTGATAACCAAAATCAATTAAACATTATCTTTAACAATAATAAAACAAAAATATATCATGGACTTGGCATACCCCCCAAAAAAAGTTCTGTTGAAAAGATCTGGAGTCTTTGTACATTATGGTAACCTAAACATTCTTAATTGAATCTACATTTTAAACCAAATGTTTATTATGCATCTCTTATGGGCAATACAACCAAGATATTCTTAGATCAAGTATACCTTGTGTGGTCTGTACTTGGAAATGGCAGTCTCAGAGTTCCTTAATACATAGTGATCTTATAGTCCAAATAGAAACATGTTTGAGAAGGAGGGGTGTTTTATTCTGGATGCTCGGGTGTGACCTGAAAAGTGTGGTCCATGGTATCTAAATAGAGCATTGGTATTATCTTGAAATGGCAGCAGTTTCCTCATAAATCTAGGGGCTAACAATGTTTAAATAGTTCTTTCTGCCTCAATGTTAGATTAGTGGGGAAAATGAAGTCCTGTGGCAAGACTAAGAGTACTGGATGGCATCTGTATCTGAATTCTAATGATTTCACTCCTGTTGGGAGACTAAAGAAACCCCGTGCCTGATTTTTTTAGGCTGCATCAGAATCAGTTCTTAAATCCAATAAGAAGCATACGAACCTCTCTCCCAGCTGATTTTCTTAGGTACTCTAAACTCTTCATTATTCCCCTTATCAAGTGTTCATTGTTATTCTGACAACTTACAAAGCATTCTGCCTGGGTCCTGCTCAGTGGCTTGTTTCATTCCTTGTGAGCCCCAAATCATGTCTCTCTCCATTTCATATATATTTTTGATTCAGTGAGCAAACATTTCTTACCTTCCTGAGGATTTGAGCTAATACGTTTTCCGGATGCCTTATTACGCTGTGAATGGCTGCCATTTATCACCTGAAGATAGTCTAGCAATACAATGCAAGGTCGAAAATTCTCTAACTCCATGTTCGGGCTATGTACAATTTCATGGAAATGCATATTAAATATCAATCTTTTATTGTTATAATGAAATTGACAGTCATAGATCATAAGTGGAAGTTGGATTATACCGTTTGCCATAGTATTTCATATTCTGAAGAGTGCATCATTTCACAGTATGATAAAAATCCTATTATGACCTTTCATAATCCAAGACAGCACATCATTGGGAGTTACTGACACAGAATATACTCTTTAGCTTGTAAATTTGATTTAAAGATTCATTTTCTTTCTGTTTCCATGAGCTATGATACAACATTTAATGTTTGTATTCGTTCACAACAGCCTGAATAGATTCGCTTTTTGTTTGCTCCTTTCAAAAAGACAATTTCAAGCAATCTAGGTTCACTCTTAGAATGGGACTGCATTTGCCTCATACTCTTCTTAACATATGTCTGGCTTATGGCTTTCTAACTTTGTCAGTATGGGAAAGAAAAAGTTGAAGGCGAGAATGCCTATTTTACTTTCTTTGATTTCATTTCTTTTTCCAACAGGAAGTCATTAGGGTTCTTTTTTTCTCTCCTGATTAACACATTTCTTCATCAACAATAATTGCAAACCATTAAATTAGATTGTCTCCTTTTCATATTTGCAGGCTTTGAGGGGGGAATATTGTAAATTTTCAGATTTGAAATATATATGGCATGCTGCGCACTGAGAAAAAATATTGTTTAATAAAATCACTACATCATAATGCACCTTAATGTTGTACAATTATGATGATTTTAAAACTTTAGACTTGCATACAAATGGGACATCTTTTCATTAAGGAAGAAAAGCTAAATATCATCTTAAAGCAGATGGCATTTTCCAATGCAGCCTTCCGAAGTCTCTATAGAGGCTTTAGATTTAGACAAGGCCTCGGGCAAAATGCTGCAAAGCAAATAGTATTACTTGAAAGGCCAATTTCTATTCTAATATAAAGTTTATAGAGATAGATTTCAAAAGTGGGTCGTAGAATAATCATGAATAGAGAGTATCATTTGAAAAATAACGCACATTATGGCCATTCTTGGCCTAAATGGAAAAAAGCGGAAAAAGTAGACCGTGTTAGGAAATTTCGCATTCTGGATAGATTCAGTTTCTGTCTTGATTTACTGGGAGAAGGAATTGGCAATGACTGCTGAGTAGGAAAAAAAATATGCTCTCTGTTTTTATTTTTTATTTATAGCATTTTCCTTTGTCAGAACTGACATCTGACCATTTATTACATAACAGATAAAGCATGTGAAAATATTAACTAATTTCTTTCTCATTTATTTTGATGTTCTGTTCTCATATGAAGTCAGTATAGATAGAAAACACATCCATAAATCCTCGCTGGCTCTACAGAAAGGGACAGGAGGCCTAGATTAATAAGAAGGTTTTTCCAAAAGGGGGTGATCATTCCATTGTATTTCTTGTGGTTAAATTTGTTTATACATATAATCACACAGCCACCATGAAATTTTCCCCAACCAGACAATTTCTATACAAGTCCTGTTTGTGTCATCTTTGGCATTTCATATTACTGCCTTACTGAGATTTCAATTATATAGGTATGCAACAAGCACCAGCTTGCTTCCCTTCCCACCCCATCTCCAGTCTGGCCATGATAGTCTTTTTCCAGTGCTTCTAAGAAAAGATGAATATTGCCAAAACCAGTTTGGCTCAGTGGATAGAGCGTCAACCTGTGGACTGAAAGGTCCCAGGTTCAGTTCCGGTCAAGGGCATGTACCTTGGTTGCGAGCACATCTCTAGTGGGGAGTGTGCAGGAGGCAGCTGATCGATGTCTCTCTCTCTCATCGACATTCCTAGCTCTCTATCCCTCTCTTCCTCTCTGTAAAAATCAATATTTTTTTAAAAAAGAAAAGGTGAATTTTTCCTTACATGCATTACTGAGTCACTACCCAGTGTTTGCTCTCCACCCCCTGCTGAAAGTTCAGCTCTCGGCAACTTTTCACTTTGATGCTTAATGCTTTCTGAAACTTCTGGGCTTCAGTCCCCCTATTGGTTCTGGATTCTTAAAGATTAATATCACGTTCTAGGAGTAAATTAAGGAAGTAAATTAAAATACAGAGCTGTATGATTCGCATGATAGTTCCAATAGCCTAGATAAGAACGTGTAGGCACAAATCAGCATTGTGCAGGGACTCTGTTTAGGCACAACTGAGGATATCCCTCGAGCTTTCAGAGTTTTTATTCCTCTGGGTGCCTCTTTCAAACCTTCACCACATATTTTAGAAAGTTCTACCTCCCATCTTAAGTGCTGGTCATGGAAATAATCCATTTCCTACAGGGTAAGGCACTTGAAATGCAGTAATCATCATAACATATTTTGCAAACCTAAACTGTTCAGCCTAGATTACTAGCTGAGAAAGCTGGGAGAACAGCTTAATATAGGCATTGCTTCACAGTGAGGGATATCACATATTTTTCTTGGTCATCCAATTGGGAATATTATTTCAAACAAGGGCACACATACACACACACACTCACACACACATCTCAAAGACAGTACATTATTGTTCAGAGATAGTAAAAAAAAAAAAGAACTTTTATAAACTCCATATCCTCTGATTGGTATATTAAATACAAGGCAGCCATCCTGTATAATAAAAGTCTAATGTGCAAATTTACCATCACTCCAACATAAGATGACTGCCCTGATGTGGTCAAAGATGGACACCCTGATATGAATACAAGATGGCCAACGGAGAGGGCAGTTGGGAGGGACCAGGCCTGCAGGGGAGGGTAGTTGGGATGACCATGCCTGCGAGGGAAGGCATTTGAAGGTATCTAGGCCTACAAGGGAGGGCAGTTGGAGCAACCAAGCTGGCAATGGAGGGCAGTTAGGGGTGATTGGGCCAGCAGGGGAGGGCAGTTGGGCCTGACCAGGCAAGCTTGAGAGGCCTGTTAGGGGCAATTGGGCTGGTAGGGGAGCAGTTAGGTGTCAATCATGCTGGCAGAGGAGTGGTTAGGGGTTGATGAGGCTCACAGGCAGAAGCGGTTAGGGGCAATTAGGCAGATGAATGGTTGGGAGCTAGCAGTCCTGGATTGTGAGAGGGATGACCCAGATTGGAGAGGGTGCAGGCTGGGCTGAGGAACACACACACACACACACACACACACACACACACTCCCGGTGCATAAATTTCATGCACCAAGTCTCTAATGGTGAACATAAGAGGGCTAAAAATCAAGATATTAGATGGAACAGAATAGGATGTAGTGACAAAAAGCAGCATCAAAAATAGCTCCAAATGCACTAGCAAAGTTACCTATTAACCAATTGGACAAATTCAGAACCCAAATAAAGATAAGTTTTTGGGGAAAATTAAATGCCTAGATTTCAATCAGGGCCAACTGAAATTAAGAGCCTAAAATTAGATTCAAAATAAAATGTGGACCTAATGTTAATAGGAGAGGGGTGGGGGAAACATGGAGAGGTGGAAACTATTTACAGAAGGGATTATTCATCATAAAAATAACTACTCTTAAGCAGAGACATTCTGTCTTTATGAATTATCTTCATTTTAAGAGTTTAATAGATGGAGCCACCAAAATGGAATGATGAAGAAATGATACAAGATGTGACCTTTTTAATTTAAATAATGATGAAATCTCTCCTTTGTTTTCTTTCCTTCGATTCATATTATCTTATTTATTACATGGTATGCTTTTTCCAGATACTTGGTATGTAGTAGCTGTAGAACATACATAACATACAAAAATCACTGCCCTAATAGTTTACATGTCCTCTTAATGAAACAAAAGGGATGAAATGTATAACCCTAAAGTCAAAGAAAAAATAGCAAGAAGGTAATCTACTCATTCTTTTGTTATTAGTAGGGAAACCCGGCAATCCCATCTCTCAATTCTATCCTGGTAACATTCTACAAAGGTTTATACATGAAGTACATAGATCTCAATGGCAGAGTATTCAGTAATATCTCTCAATATATGCTCAGTGTATGAAAAATAAAAGTAGGGATGTGAAAGTTGTGGACAGGCATTGTGGCTATGCTACTAAAGTCCAAAAAACAAAAAACTATTATTTTTATTTCTACTCATTTTCTATAACTGGTAGACAACATTTCGTTAAGAAGGAAAGCAGGAGACATATATTTTAGAAATACAGTGGTACCTCGAGATATGAGTGCCCTAACATACTAGATTTTTGAGATATGAGCAGTCAAGCGAGCGATTTTTGCTTTGAAATATGAGCAACAGTTGAGATAGGAGTAATCTCGCGGATCGGCCAGCTGCACATGACCCACCAGTTTACCGCGACTCAAGTGTCTCAGTTTCCCAAACCTCAAGGTTATGGAACAAATTAAACTCGTATCTCGAGGTACCACTGTAGTTGTTTTTTAAGCTATTAGTATAATGCAATAAAAATATTCAAAATGTGGAGTGCCCTCGGGGGTCCTGGATCTGTCTCCTCCAGCCTCCAACCATCCTCCACTGTCTTATCCAGTCACCACCTTTGGAACCACCTCTGAGAATAGCCTATAGAGTGGTTACTTTTTCTACCTTAACTCCTTATTGCCCAACAGCCACGAGCCCCCAAATTCATCAGAATTAGTGAGGTGGAGGCTGCGGGCAACCGCCTGGCCCACCTGCACCTGCGGGCCTCCCACACCTACCTGCCGCTGGCTTCTATTTCCACCGCCATGAAGTGGCCATGGAAGGCAGGGGCCACTTCTTCTGAGAGCTGGCCGAGAGGTTTCTGAGCAAAACCAGCACAGTGGCCGCATTCTCTCCAGGATGTGCGGAAGCCTCCCCAAGAGGAGTGGGCAAAACTCAGGGTGCATGGAAGGCCCCCTGACCTTGAAGAGGATCCTGCACCAGGCCCTCCTGGAGCTGCAGGCCCTGGTTCTACCCACAGACCCTCAGCTCTGTGACTCCCTGCAGAACCACTTCCTGGGTGAGGAGGTGAAACTCATCAGGAAGATGGGCTACACCTGATTCACCTCTGCAGGCTGCCAGCCCCCAGGCTGTGCTGGGTGAGTATCTCTTTAAAAAGCTCACCCTCAAACATGAGTAGGAGTATTTGGAGCCAGGAGGCCCTTGAGAGGTCACGCTGCATCCCCTGCTGTCTGGCTTTTGCCTGAGCTTTTTCCCCAAACTCCTAGTCTTCCTCTTAATCACCCTGAAGCCCTCTCTCACTCACTGGACCAAATGGAAACAATAAAGCTTTTGGCAGAAAAAAAAAATTCAAAATGTGTTTGATTTTATACATGATTTACTACCTAGAGAACACATTCTACTATATTTTAAAAAATGAAATTCATGAAAGCATCAAATATGTTTTTATTGTGAATTGGCTTAGAATGACGTGAATTTTAGAAAGCATGCTTTTCCTGATCTAGAGATCAAAAATTTCTGTAGGGATTTTAAGAGGAAAAAAATGCTTGGGATTATTTAGGTATAATTTTGCTTGATTTCTGAACTGGGTGGGGTTTTCTAAAAGGGGATTAGAGTGATAATAGAAAAAAAGAAGTAATTACTTCTTGATGAAAGACTAATGATTATTTGAAAATCTCATTTATGGTTTAATTCAACTTGTGTTTAAGCAACTGATTGAGTGAAAAGAGTTAAGCAATTCACTGAAAATAGTTAGAGGTTAATCAGATATATAACATGTATATTTGAAACAAGCCATTTCATTCTTTCAACAAAAATGTATTGGTTGCCCTGTAGGTTTTTGGTAGATACTGAATTTGCACATGTTAGTGAGGCATGATAGCGGGTTCAAGGAATGTAATGTGTAAGGGAAGAGAGGCAAGGCCACAACCACAAATCATACCAGACAAAGTGGAGGTCCCAAAGAGCATCGTAATCAAGAAGAGGCAAAAGCAGAAGTATAAAAAGATCTTTCCAGAGATCATTATTGTTTCATTACTAACTCTACATAATATTAGCCAAATAATATCTGAGATCCATTCTCTCTCTCAAAATCTAGAGTCTAAGATCATTGCAATTCATTGTTTTAAAGAAGAGAAAAAAGTTTTAAAAGTAGACAAAAAAAGCAGAGCAATTATTGTTTTCTTCTAAGTATTAGACCATCGATATTCTTCTTGAGTAACTAAATAATTTTTTTAGCATGAAAATTATTTGGGGGCAATTTCTTAAATCTGCTTGTGGTACATGCTGGCTGAAAGATATAATAAATTAACAGGAGGCAGTATCATTAAGGGGTTTATTTTGTCAGTGGTAAGATCCATTCTGGTTACTGAATTTTATATTGTTTTCTTATTAGGAAATATTTACTTTTTATCTTTTGGTTACTATATGGTTTTCTTAGAGGGTATTTTCATTGTTCTTAAGCAAAATTCTTCAAAACTTGAAATAAAGATAACTATTCTACAATGTAATTTGTCAAAATGAATAAAGTTCATTACTTTTGCCCCATTGACTACTTACAAATCAAACACAACACAACTGGATACAAAGAATGAGAATCAGTTAACTTTTGTTCAACTCATCAGATTTTTAAAGCTATAGTAGTTTATTGTAATCACAACACCATAGTCACTTTAGAGCCTAGAAACTTAGAGTATGTCAGAATTTCAAGGATGACAAGAAATATTTTTTATTATTTTCTGGGCTACTCTAATGACCCAGCTTTCTTTAAATCTTCTCAGAAAAAAAATGATATATTTTTTCTCTTGTTATCTTTTCAATGTGGACCTCACTTCAATGTTCCCTGATTCTTCTTCTTTTTTTTTTTTTTACCATCCAATATGATACAGTGAGGTCTTATATCAAACCGCCTCTGGGGTGGCTGATCCTTCTATTAGCAACTAATCCATAATTGCCTCTAACTCTAGATCCAATTTATTGTTACCAAGACAGAAGAACACAGAATAACAGTGAGAGGAATATATATAGGAAATAACTTCTCGTGACTGGTTTCCTCAGAAAGAAGTGGTAGACGTGGCTGAATTTTAAGGAGCCTAGAATTTTAAAAAGCCACTCTCCATGACAGAAAACTAAATATATGTATTTTTTCCTGGATTAAAAGTCATATAATCTGCATCTGTTATAGCAACATGTGAGATAAAGCCATAATTATACAATCTCCATTGTACAAGTAGAATAAAATTCAATTCTGACTTTCTTCTGTCTCATTGCTCATATCATGTGAAAATGAAGACTATGATGACCTTACATATTTTTTAAAAAACAAGACAACACAAATCTATACACCCTGTGATTTATGGTAATTGCCAAAATATGTCTAAGGAAAAATGTCTAATCCCATTACAGCAGCTAAATTGATTTGGTCAGTAGTAGCCATTCCTCCGAAACACACACACACACACACACACACACTCACAGAGAGAGACAACAAACATTATTAGCACTGATTTAAACTTAGAACATAATTTATTAATGAACAGAATTGAAATAATGAAATTCTAGGAAAGTCTGTACAAGGACCATAGAAAATGGTCTAAATACAAAATTGAATCCAGGACTATGTAACCAACTGAGTGGTAAAAAAAGATAGTATTAAAGATATACATTTAACTGATTTCTTTCACTGATGTAGTAAATCTTAAAATTTATGCTCATTTAGATTTTGCTGCTATTTGCTCATGCTCCCTATAGATTTTCAAATCTGAAAGAACACATAAAAATATATATTAAAAAGGTAGGAATTCAGAGAAATGACATAGGAGCCACTTTGCACAATTCCCTGTGGTTTTTGAAGAGACATTATTAGAATCAGACGCCAGTCTTTAGATTGTACTTATTTATTTACAAATTTTGGGATACATATATTCATATATTTTATAAATCCCGCTGCTCAACAAAGTACTGAACCAAAGTTAGTTTATGAAGACTGACGTCAACACCTAAATAAATGAGAAGAAGCAGGTGGTCATTTACGAAACCATATTAAGGCCTTTGCATGCCATAAAGAAAGTGTACAATGCTACTATTCAAAAATGTCACAACCAAAGTGGTGTGATCACCTTGATAAGCAGAAAACATAAATACTGTTCTAGAGGAATGGATTTTCTCTCGTCTTTCTGTGGGCTGGTGCTGCTGTCAGCTATATTAGTTTAAGGTAATTGGTGATGTGTGCAGATAATTTCAGTGATAGGTAATTATCTCAATTTCTGCAACCTCTAAATTAGCGCACACTGCAATTAATCATACCCTGTGGCCATCTAGTTACAAAATACATCATTTGATGATTGTCTGTGAAATGAAAACTGTGGATATAAGCATCCATGCAGTAACTAGCAACCACAGTGTGGGTCCTATGGAGAGAAGAGTGGAGAAGACCATCAACTCTTACCTGCAACATGACTTGAGGTAAACACGTCTCCCATCTAATCTTCGATTTGGCAGCTGCCATGTGTAAATAATGGTATCTGTCTTTTCCAGTTAGCTCAGGGAAATCTCATATCTCATTCATTTCTCAACGAGGCATAAAATGGATAAAAACTCTTTTTTTTTGCAGGGGGAGGGGATTAATGCCATGTAAAGAGATCAATGAACTGTTGTCTGAATACGAATTAGGACAAAGGTATCTCATTGTAGTTTTCTTAATGGCTAGTTATTTGGCTTTGAAAAAAATCACTTTACTTTTCTCTTTCCTCATTTGTAAAATTGACCAGGTGTTCTTTAAAATCTTGGCCATCTCTAAATATGTGACTTAAATATTAGTTAGTAGTCTTATTTTTTGAATACCTAAATACCTATTAATCTCTTTACTCCTGAAATTCTTTTTTTCCTCATTAATTTATCACTTGGTATAAATGCTGATAGAAAGCAGATGTTGACACTTTCATATAATGAAATTCTTCAGGCACCAGAAATATACTTTTGATATATGCAAAACTAAGAAAACATTTCGTGGCTACATGAATCAAGTAAACATGTTGCTCTAATAATCAAATCAAAGAATATACCCCCATTTTTGTGAGCAAACTAGCGTGTGGATGTGCTGAAAGATAAAAATTGGCTGACTTTAATCTGACAAATTGGAGGTTTCTGGATGTAACTGAAAATATAATGATCCTGAATTCTGTCTGCATCATCCACAAAGCTGACTGCTAATCCTAAAATGTTCCAAAACATGCAAGTTTTACTTCTGCTCTCTTAATAGAAAAAAAAAAGGTTTGCATTTAAAAAATCATTCACTTATAACTGATAAAAATACTTGAGTGGTCAGAGTTTCGGTGAACCCTGAGGTGCTTTATCTGATAAGGCTGAACCGGAAAGTGCTTTTGGAGTATATCTGTATATTAGGTCTGAGAGGTGAGCACATGGTATCACTATGATTTATAGTAACTCAACTCTACTGGGAGAGAAAATGGGTCTTTTGATGAACTACGGTGTTATTTTTGAGAATCGATTTAGGATTGCTAATTGAAAATTGTCAAAGTGTATTGCTTCATTTCCATCAAAACACACTAGGCTTACCATTACCAAACTAGCAGAAAATACAACACCTTTGATTCATGCATAACTGCTCCCAATTTTTCAAGTGGGTTTTGACTTGACTGAAGATAGTTTGACTATGAGTGACATTCTTGGTGAAACTTTCTGATGGGTAATTATAGTTGGTTGAATAATTTTACTGTAAAAATACCATGTGGCACTAAACTGAGACAACTCATTCATCAAGTATTTGAAAGAAAAACATACTAAATCTCTGGCCTTGAACAACTTATACCTTAGCACAAGGTCTGTAAAGGGCCACACTCAAAAAGAAATGTGTTTGGTTTTCTGGGCTACCTGGTTTCCACTGCAACTGTTCAACTCTGTGCGGAGACCACTTTGGCTCAGTGGATAGAGCGTCGGCCTGTGGACTGAAAGGTCCCGGGTTCGGTTCCAGTCGGGGGCATGTACCTTGGTTGTGGACACATCTCCAGTGTGGGGTGTGCAGGAGGCGGCTGATCGATGTCTCTCTCTCATCAATGTTTCTGACTTTCTATCCCTCTCCCTTCTTCTCTATGAAAAATCAATAAAATATATTTTAAAAAAAAACTGTTCAACTCTGCTATCATTAACCTGAAACAGGCATAGACAATACATAAATAGCTCGGTGGAGTTTTGTTCCAATAAACATTATTTTGAAAAATAGGAAGTAGGCCAGATTAGGCTCATGGATTGTAGCTTGTGCTAGTAGTTTGCCTTCCTGAAAATAGTAAAAGTCACATATGATATGAAAATAAATCAAATAAATAAAAGCTAAGCCAAGCAGGGAAAATAACTGATATAAAAGAAAAATGCCACAGGAATTCAGAAGAATGAGCTTTCTGTGGATGGAAAAGATTCCTGAGATGATATAATTTTCAGTATTTCTAGAAATTCCCCTTTACCTGTTTCATGATAAGTAGCTTGGCCATGATTCTATCAGTTTATTTTATTATTCTTTGTTTTTGCTAAATTATATCACAATAGTTCGTGAATATATGTGGTCTGGAATGAGATGAACTATTTTATGGCTCCGTTAGATAGTTCTCTAGACTAGGACCAATCAGGAAATCACAACAAGAAATGACTCTTACATAAAACTCATTTCCTGGGTTTTATCATAAGCTAAGATCCTAGACTATTATACTTAAAAATCGGGACGTTAAAATGGTTCTACTTGGGAGATAAGGATAAATAGATTCCTAATCCATTTATTTATTGATTTCAGTTCTACAAAGGATTTCATCATATTCCATTTCAATACTCAGGCAAGACTCACAGATGAATGAAAACAACTATCATGTCCGGAAAGAACACCTTCCTCAGCAATTGAGTCACTTGCATCAAGTTTTCGTCTTCTCACTATTCATCAACCACATTGAAATCATATGTTAGTTTTGAAATAATAGGTTAAAATTCTTCAAGAAATTAATTGTTCTATTTAAATGTGCCATTTGAGCAATGAAGGAGAAATTATAAAAATGGTCTTCACTAGCATTATGAACGTAATTAAAAAATTGACTATCTTTGATGGTCAAAGTCATTGATTAAGGATTTTGGTAATAGTTTATTTTGTTTCTCTGCAAGGACACTAACTTTTTTGGTTATTTCATAAGCTGCTGCAAGCAATTTACTAATTTGTGTTACAAGGAAATCAACTTCAAATATTGCTTTCCTAGATCATTAGTGATTTCATTCATCAAAAGCATCCTGGACCACATGATTTTGTCCTTGTTCAGGAAAATCTATTGACACACAAATATGTTGCTGTGCTCCATTTGAAAATGTCATAAAAACAATCTATGGCTTCAAGACACTTTGGACAAATTTCTAACAGACAAGACAGTGGGAACTGGGGACACAGTGGCTGACTTTAAAATAAAAACAATAATTTTCAGATATCTAGATTATATTTCTCCTTCCCCTTTTGTTTTAGATATCTGTGTACAGTGGCCCAACATGCACATTTGAACACACACAGATTCCTCTTCTCTTTTGGAATAATAGAATGTGTGAGCTTAAGTTATGTTTATCAATACTCTTGTGCTTTAACATTTCATTTTTGAGCTACTGGACCTCTTATATAAATTAGGATGTAAAGTAACAAAAACAATGAGAATGTTAATTCAGCAAATGAAAATAGCACTCAAAAAATGGGGAGATACTTTGAGACAGAAGCAACCTGTAAACTGAAAGTCATGTGAAAGATGCTGCTCTAAGTAGCTCTTGATAAAAGCAGCTGTTATTTTAAGCTTATGATGATATTTTGATGAAAATCTGAATTTTACATATAATAAAATTTGTAAAGAAATTGTAGACAATTTAACTTCATCATGTTTTTACTCCAAAACACCTCAACTTATTTATAGAATCCTTATCCTAATATATAAAAAGCCTGGGTAATGACCAGTAATGACTGGAGGCTGACCAATCAGAAGACAGTGCTGGCCCCACCCTTAAGCAAACAGTAAGGGGCAATCAAGCAGGCAGGCAGAGCAGTTAGGGGCAATCAGGTAGACCGATGGCCCCTCACTGTGCTAGCCCTGGCCCCCAGCAAAGAAAGATGGAAGCCCAGGCCAGCCAAGCCATTGCACCCCAGTGTGTCACCTGCAGAGGGAGGCCACTGGTGGCAGGGGAGGAGAGGCAGCACTGCACAGATGGCAACCAGTGAGCGGTGGGGGTGGGGCCAGGTGTTTGCAGTCCAGGGAAGAAAAGCCCAAATAGGCCCTGATCTCAGGCCAGGCTTAGGGACCCTACCTGAGGAGTCCCAGATTGTGAGAGGGTGCAGGCCAGGCTGAGGGAACCCCTGAGTGCCTGAATTTTCAAGCACCAGCCTTCAGTATATCCTATCTAACAAAAGGGTGATATGCAAATTGATCATCACTCCAACACACAAGATGACTACCCCCATGTGATCAAAAGATTCTGCCCCCATGTGGACACAAGATGGCCACCACAAGATAGCCAGCAGGGGAGGGCAGTTAGCAGGGATTAGGCCTGCAAGGGAGGGCAGTTGGAGGTGATCAAGCCTGCCGAGGAGGGTAGTTAGGGGTGACCAGGCCAGCAGAGAAGGGAAGTTGGGGATGACTGGGTCTGCAGGGAAAGGCAGTTGGGGGTGACCAAGGCCTACAGGGGAGAGCAGTTGTGAGGGGGCGGGGAGACAAGGCCTGCAGGGGAGGGCAGTTATGGGCAAACAGGCTGGCAGGGGAGCATTTAGGGGGTGATCAGGCTGGCAGGCAGAATTGGCTAGGGGCAATTAGGAAGGCAGGCAGGCGAGCAGTTGGTCCCCAGCAGTCCTGATTGTGAGAGGGATGTCCGACTGCCTGTTTAGGCCCACTCCCACCAGGCAGTCAGACATTCTTCAAGAGGTCCCAGATTGGAGAGGGTGCAGGCTGGGCTGAAGGACACCCCCTCCCACGTGAATTCCGTGCAATGGACCTCCTGTATATATATATAAGGCTAATATGTAAAGTGTCCCCATAGGAATTCAACTGGGAGACCAGGAGTTCGATCACTCGCTATGATGTGCACTGACCATCAGGGGGCGAGCAGTACAGAATGAAGGAAGGCCCCAGCCAGCAGCCCCCAGTCAGCCCTGATCATGGGCCAGGCCTATGAACCCTACTCATGCACAAATTTAGTGTACTGGGCCTCTAGTAAGTTACATATATATGTATATATACATACATTATATTACTTATCTAATATGTTATATATATACTTTATATATTTTTATATATACTTATATATTTACATTTAGAATTTATTATCTATTTCTATTATACAGATAGAGATAAATATCTGAGATCTACCAGTAGTCCACAGAACACATTGTGGCAAGCCCTGCTTTATGGCCTCATCAAATCCCAAACTTAAGAGATTTCAGCGGCTCAAACTGCTGTCTCTCTCTTGCCTGTAGCAAAAATTCCAGTCTCATGAGTAACCAGGTAGAAATCATATGAGCTCCTTAATATCCTCTCTTACAGGCTCCCAAAGGAAAAAAGGCAAAGAAAACCAGTATTTTGATTAAAAACATTGCCTGAGCCAGATAGAAACGCACAAGGCCTAGAGGCTCTGGATTATTGGCAAGGAAGCCCTAAATCCTGTTTTCTATACCCCGTCTGGTCTCCTTGCCACTTCCCATTGCCCTCTGAAGACACTTTCATTTTAGTTGGGCAGGGATTTGGAAGTGGGAGGGAATGCTGGAACGGTAAATAATTATGCTCATATTTCTCTGTGGATAGCAACAATTGCTTTTTGTTGTTGTTGTTGTCGTTTTTAATAACTTGAAAATTCTACAATGAGCATTACCATAACACTTTTAACTTAAACATTTAGAAAAATGGTAATAAAATAATGAAGTGGCTAGGATCAGTCATTGTTTCAGCCTCTGAATTTAGACACTTTCCCTTTCATGGTCCATGGCGTGAAAGAGCTGGCAGCTCCTGCTATTGCTTCCTCTCAGGGAAGGTTATGATCACCCATGCAGGCCTGGATAACGTGGGTTTTGATGAAATGATTTTACTCACAACTTCTCCAAATGATGCGTAAAATAATTTTATATTTTGATAAAACATCCTTAAATTGACAAATTGCACCAGAGTCTAAGGTGTGTGTATTGTATTTGCCTATTCACTGTGAATACCCATGATTGAATTTTGCGATTTTTATAAAAAAGTGTGCTTCCAACAGTAAAAAGGCCAAGTCACTTAATTTTAATTTTAAGCTAAGTAAACTCTAACAGGCACTTTGCTTATTTGCAAGTAATAAAATTTATAATGCATTTGAATAGCCCATCTATTTTATGCTATATTATTGAATTTGTGGACAGATAGTCTAAATTGATGATTAGGTCTAAATTGCATGATAGATGCTCTGTTAGAATATACAAAGTTCTTTACTCTCACGTAGTATCCATTTGTGTGAAAAATATAGCTTCCCAAATCGGGACTAGAGGTTTGAATACCTTCATCCTTATGCATTCTTTTTCTATATTAAAATTCTCTCAAAAGAGACAGATAAAATGTCACCTTTCCATGAAAATGTACTACAACAGCCAAGACCAGTTTGACTCAGTGGATGGAGCGTCAGCATGTGGACTGAAAGGTCCCAGGTTCGATTCCGGTTGGGGGCATGTGCCTTGCTTGCGGGCACATCTCCACTGTGGAGCGTGCAGGAGGTGGCTGATCAATGTCTTTCTCTCATCGATGTTTCTGACTCTCTGTCCCTCTCCCTTCCTCTCTGTAAAAGATCAATAAAAAATATATTAAAAAAATAAAATAAAATATATTTTTTAAAAAAAGAAAAGAAAATGTACTACAACAGCAGTCAATGAACTTTTAAATTTCCAGGACAATCACTATTATTTAATGAGTGTGTATTCTGCTCCAGGTAATGTGCTAAGCACTTATCTGAGTCATTCTAAATTCTGAATAAAGTAGTCATCATTAAAACCTCAGAAGTCAAGATACTGAGGCAAAGAGAGGAAAAATGGCTTGTCCAAATTCACACAGAAAACAAGCATTTGAGATTTTATTTTTTTCTTAAGTCAGGGTTAGTCTGACTTTAAAGCCTGTGCCAGGCTATGTCACATAGATTGACATGCGCCATGTGGGCACATATAGTACCTATATTTTAATTCCCCTCATGGTCTGAAAAGTTCCAGAAAGCTGCACACAAGCTCCCTTTGTACCCCTCAGATCCATCATATGAACTGGTCGGGAATCTTGTTGAAGCTGGTGTTGTGATTCCCTCTGTCGGAGGCTGTTGTTGATCATGTGCATTTCTACCAAGCTCCTAAGTGATGCAAATGCTTTATGTTCCTGGGATACAAGAGCTGTAAACCCTTGAAGACTTAGTAACAGATTTTTTTCTCATAAATAATCACTCACTAAATGTGTTTGAAGGCAAGAAAAATGGCTTCATGAGTGAACAAACAGCCTTTTCCAAGTTATCTAGGCGAATTCCCAACATGTTCCTAACTAGGCATGGGCAACTGATCACAAATACTTCTCAACTTAGTAAAGGTTGGGAGTCTCCAGAATATTCCCTCTGCATGTTTAGGCATGTTCTGGGACAGGCCCCATGCTAAATATAAATACAATTCTGTACGGTACCCTTCTGAGTCTTTGGCCACCAAGTCAGGTGCCTATAATGCCATTCCTGTCTGGGCTGACTATAATTAGCTCCTAACATTTTTTTCTAGACCTACTTCCTCTGACAAACACTTCTAAACCTTCCTTTTATCACATAAGCATTATTCAAATTGCTGCACACATACTTCATTTTTTTAAAATATATTTTATTGATTTTTTACAGAGAGGAGGGGAGAGGGGTAGAGTTAGAAACATCAGTGAGAGAGAGACATCGATCAGCCACCTCCTGCATGCCCCCTTCAAGGGATGTGCCCACAACCAGGATACATGCCCTTGACTGGAATCGAACCTGGGACCTTTCAGTCCACAGGCTGACGCTCTCTCCACTGAGCCACACCGGTTTCAGCCATCTATTCATTTTTAAATAAAATTTTATTAACTAGCTATGATGTGCCAGGCATCAGCATAGGCATTTACCTCTCTATGAGATAGACTATTTTATGGCATTTACTTGATTATTGTTCTTGTCTAGATTTTAAGCCCATTGAAGATGAAATTAAAATCTCTGTAATTTATAATCTCTATAAACTTTCGTACTACTAGAGTACTCGGATATAAAATGTCAACCTTGCTAAATAAAATATGAGTCAATTCTTCAAAATGTGGTGATCTTAAATATAATCTAATTATCACATGAAAACTAGTACCCTTGATGTTTATGCAACTCACAGGATTATGATTTTAGCCAATAGGTGACATCACTGGATACATGCTTCATTTGTTCTCCATCAACATGTTTTTCCAATTACTGTCCTACTCTGCCAATCTGACTGCCATCTCTGTGGCAACCAATTTTTAAAGATATCTTACGGTATTGCTTCTTGATATCTTTGTTAGAGCTCACACATTTCTCACTATGTATTTCTAAACATTAGGCAAAAGTTCATCCGTTTTTAACAAAGATTAAGGTGTATTTAATGAGAAAGTGCAGATCTACCTCTTCAGATTAATCTAACGTTAATCTTCCCATCAGCTTGTGCCAGTCACGGGCACTGTGATTACACGGGAGGGACCAGATAGTCAGATGACAGGGTCTGATTGCTTGAGGGCCTGGAGCCTAGGTGAAGTTCTGAGAAAATCAGTAAAAGAATAAAAAGGAAAAGCGACATCAAGGAGTTGTGAGCTAGTTTAAAGCAAGCACAGCTTCTATTTTTTCCTCTGGCCTGAGGCAAGGCTAGAACCAGTTTAGTATATTCTTTGGCCTCTTCCCGCCATTCCTACATAGTAATCTTAGACTTCATTTGCTTGTCTGATTATTCTAACAGGAAGGAGAATTAGAGAGAGAATGACTTTTGGGTGCAAATGCAATAATAATGTTTCTAAGCACCTATCTCTTTCTTGTCTGGGTGGGAACAGTAACCTCCAATGAGAGACAATGCCAGGCTCGCCCAGACTACCCATATTACAGGAAAAAACAATCCAAAAAGTATGGAGACTCTGATTTTCAAAAATAAGAATCTAAAGAGGGATCCCAAACAAATGGCAGTAGATATCAGTAACCTTTTTCATGTAGAATACCAGAGGCGGTTCCTATCCCTGGACCTTTTCCGAGCTCCTGCTTTAGAAATGCAGTGTGCTCCTAGGTTGGGGGGTGATGGTGTGGTGGTTCATTCCTCAGAGAGTTTACAGTATTTCCACCACCTGTTCCATTTTCCAGTTGAGGAAACCTGAACAGAGTGCTTCATGAGTCACGCTAATCAATTCTGTGAAGGAGAAGCAGGCTTGAGATCTGATGGCTTAAAGTGTAGACTTTTTGAATATACAATGCAGAATTATTAACTAGTCACCCTGTTACACTTTTCTGAATATATATATATATATATATATATATATATATATATGTATGTATGTATATATATATATATATGTGTGTGTGTGTGTGTACATATGTGTATATATATGTGTGTGTGTATACATACACACACATATATATATATATATATATATATATATATATATATATATATATACATTTCAAGTTGTGAGTCTAACCATTCTTTTAAAGGGATCTAATCTTCCCTCTAAAGCAGTGAATTTTCATGTGTGGTCTGTTGTCTAAGATAGTAGATTCTAAAACTTCTCATCACAAGAAAAAAAATATAGCAACAATGTGTAGTGATGGCTGTAAACTAGACTTATTGTGGTGATCATTTTGTAATACATACAAATATCAAACCATGTTATACACCTGAAACTAATAAAGGATATGTCAACTATATTTCAATTAAAAAAAATAAAGTGTAGACCTTTTTGCACTGTATCATCCCACTTAAACCATCATCACAATCACAGCCGTGATATTCCATAGTAATAAAGTGGAATAGTTTTCTGATAAAGGAAGGCAGAGAATAGGACAAACAAACCAGAACAAAACAGAACAAATAGAAAACAAACCAGAACACACAAAACAAACAAATAAACAAAAACCACACCCTGCAGTTCATTAGATCCACTTCATAGAAAAGACACTCTATCCTCATTCAAAACCAGCACTCAGTTCCCTCAGGTGAGATTTTCCTACTTCTGGCTTTGTCTTGCTTAGCACAATACTTTGCAAGGGGCTGTGATCACATAATTATAATCTTCCTCCCCTCCCCAAAAGTCTCTCTTCCTTGACCCTCGATATGATCATGCTGACCTATTTGCAGCAAGCATGAGCTCCTCACAAATGTATGGTATTCTGTAAGGTAAATAAGGCAGGTGGTTTATTTCTAGTTTATGTATGTCCAATCCGTAACTCAAAAATACTGATTTTCCTTAGCCAATAGGAATGACTACCCAAGACGAATTTCTCAAAACCCTAGGCTCCTTAAAATACTCTCTCTCGAAAGAGTAATTCCTGTAATGAAACAAACAAATAAACAAAACCTAGTTAGACAAAAGATTTTTTTTCAATGGAATGTGTTTCATTTTCTGTTACCATTTAAGCAATATATTATAGGCAAACCATCCTTGGAGCCACCATACTCAGGATTTGCCTCCTGACACCGTTTGTACCAAATATGCCATTTTCAGTAAGTTATTGGTTTTAGATGAGCTTGAATTCTTTTATTTATAAAAAATGGATATAGTAATAACTTATTGTCGTGAGAAATGGGAAAACATATATAGGCTTATGGCTAATGTGAAGAACAAGAATTGGATATACTCTCCGTCTTAACTAAAACATTTGGACAAAATATATATGACATGACAATTTCTGTTCAAGGCAGCACTCCCGGAGATAAAGGAAACAAATTAGATGATAAAATTGCCTCAATGTACTGTGAACACAGTTTCCAGGCCACTGCACGAGAGGGGACCCCAAACAGAGCCCCGCAGACTCCCTCAGTTGAGGAGATACTGCTGAGAATTCAAGAGGACGGGCTGTCCAGAATTTGCAGATATAATTCAAAAAGAAGATTGCCAGATGGAGAGGAAAGAGCCACGTGAAGAACAAAGGGCTGTAAGAGAGAGTTACTTAGAGAGAGAGCACTGGAGATTTTCCCCTGGAGTCATCCGCTGAGAACTGGTTTGTGTAAAGGAAAGTCTGAGGCTGGGCAAGAACTATCAGAAAGGACAGGTTGACACAATCCTCAGGGGTCTCAAAAGGCTGAGACTAGTTAGGATTCCACATACAGTGGAAAACCTTACATACAAGTCAGTGGGAGAGGACCAGACACCTTTTTTTTGTCTCAGGAGTGAAGCAAAATTAGTCCTAGACTAATAGTGCCCTGGTTCCACATAACAAAGCTTAAAATCAAGTCTTAAAAAGGATTAAATTATAACCAACTAAGTTAACTGTACCCCAGTTCAAGACTCACAATTAAAGGAATAAAAAATGACCCAGCAATCAGAAGGATGAAATCTTAATGTCTGACATCCAATCAAAAATGACCAGGCCTTCAAAGACACAAGGAAATACACCTCATAATGGGGAAAAGAATCAACAGAAATACTACACAGGTTATATAATTAGTAGAGTGGGACATAATAAAACAGTTTTTATAAGTATATGCCAAATATTCAAGGATCTACAATGAAGCATGAGAATGCTAAGGCATGGAAAATATGTAAAAAGTCCAAAATTGAATTTCTAGTGAAAAAAAATCTTACCTAATAATAGAGAAACATATAAATTGATTGTATCTCTGCTA